>OZ005741.1:156781657-156866627 GCA_963930735.1 Dioctria linearis
AAAGGATCCAAACAATGTATAATTGGCTCAGACTCAGTCAGGACGTAGAAATTCCATAAAGAAATGCCAATGAATGTCAATGAACTCAGAGCAAGGCTTCAACACAGTCACCAAATTTCTCGAGAGAGTTTGATAAACGCGATGGAAAAATCCAAACTTACGTATGATAAAAGTACTAAAACCAAATCATATAATATTGGAGACAAGGTACTATTGAAAAATCATGCGAAGAAGAATAAGTTATCTCCCTTATGGACTGGACCGTAAGAAATAATTGGAATTAATTCCACCGAGAACTCTACGATTAATTAACACTTTCAGAATTAAAAAATATGATTCTATTCATATTTGGATGGCAATTACCTATAAAGGTCTTCTTATCTCGAATAATGGTAATAACAAATCCAAACGGTGCATAACAATAACTTAAAATTATATATAGATTAATATATAATCAAACACCCTCACTACAGGATTATCTTATTGGCAATTGTTTTCTGGCAAGTTACCGAATTCGACGCTAAGCCCGGAATATATTTCGAAGAAGTAGGACGAGTGGGATTATTCAGCAGCAATTGGCAAGTAATTATCTACTATGAGCTTAGGGACTTCAACTTCGAATTAGAAAAATTAAATAACTGTACAGAAAATTCTCGTAATCTTTGTGATTTAATAGAAAGATATCATGATAGGTTACCTTTGTGTGATGATATTACACACCAATTACCAACTATTAGTAGGGCACTAAGACAAAATTCACTCTAATTAAACCCGAAACTGGGCGGTTTAAAAGAGGTTTGTTTGACGCGGTAGGCATGTTGAGCAAAACTTTATTCGGATCAATAGATGCAGATGACGCACTAGAGCTAAATGCACATCTTGAGGAATTAAACGATGATCGTGAATACTTATCATATTTAATTAAAAATCTAACCCTTATAATAGACACCACAGTAAACATTTTTAACAAAACCCGTTTAGCAATTAAGGAACAGTTTACACACATAGAACATAAACTGGAGACCTTAAGATATGCAGTAAACAGAGTCGACTCACAGATACTCCACCAAAACACAACCACGTACTTAGAAACCTTGGTCTCTTTAACAGCATTGATGATGTTACGTGTTCAATCTACTCAAATATTTAATCGATCTAGTAACTGACGTACGTCACGGAAAGCCCCATCCTCCAATTATCACACCTGACCAAATGAGAATGATTTTGGAAACAATACAGAAAGAATTCCCCGACACCCTGACATTAGCCATAAATAAAGATGAAAACAGTTTAGTGCAATTATATCAAATTAGTTCCGTTCGTACAGCCATAGTCGACAACAGAATAATATTCCACCTAAAAATTCCACTCCCCTTCAAGGAAAAATATCAATTAATAAAAGCATATCCACTACCCACTTCATACAAAGATCAATTTGCATATATTAAACCTTATTTAGAATATCTTGTCGTTGACGACAACAGAGAACATTATTAACCCTTGAATACAATAGACCTACAAAATATTGTCAGACGCGTGATCTACTATCATATCTGTGTCGAATAATCCATCCTATTTTTAATGTTCATTCGAGCAACAAATACTAAAACATAGCTACAAAATAATATCTCACTGTAAAATCCCAACAGTATCTCAGTTAGATTCTTGGATTCAACTGTCTCAACCAAACAAATGGCTATTTTCCATGCATAATCTAGCTACTATTGATACTGTTTGTGGAGATGAAATTAACTCTAAATTGCTCCAAAACACTGGAGTAGCTCAAATAGCATCAGGCTGTTACTTAAGGACTAGAGATCTAGTCATACAAGCACACAATGTAAAACAAACAGAGCTTAATAATCATTACCTACCTTCTCTTAACCTCATATATACAATACCACAAATAAAACAAGAAAACCCTATAGCAAAACAAGCACATGTAATTAGATTGCACGACAACCAGGATTTACAAGAACTTAATGCCGCTATAAAACAAGAAGAAGAAGACCTAGAATCACATAGATTAAAGTACCAACTTGACATTCCATGACATACATCATTACACCCTATCTTACTCAATCATTATCATTGAAATAATTGTCTTTGGAGCAATTCTCTCGAGAAAGAAACTGTTGAAAAAAGGGAAAGAAGAAGATAATAATGATCACTTGAACGTCCTGCCACATGGCAACAAAAACCGTGCATTTCATTTCGTGCCTCTAAAATTTAACCCAATACTCAGAAGTATGCATTTTCGCATTTGTTCAGTTCGAAACGCATGTGGCTTTAATTTTGCAGGGTTAGTTTGACATTATTGCCTAGCCTTTTAAAGGGAGAATATCGAAAATTTGGTTATAGAAAAAAGTTTAAAAAAATCTCATAATGGCGCATAAAAAAAAAGTAAGTATCTCAACATAATTTATTGTGTATATTATCGGAAAGCAGTGTGATGCAATTTCGTCAGTATTTCGAATGTTGTAATGAGTGAAATAAGTCATATCGGGGAAAAAAGTATTTTAGTAGTGATTTTTTTATATTACCATATAAATAAAAGAAAAACGAGATTTGTAAAACTATATATTAGTAACTTAAAAAAAAAACTTTATGTTTCGTACTTTTGTAACTCTTATATTCCTTAGACTTCCGCTTCCAAAGATATCCGTATGACCATTTGTTCAAAGAACAAACATTCCCCATATGTGAAAATGCAGTCGTATCACAATGGAAACAATGTCGCTTAAGTCATAAAATGTCGCAACCCATTTTCAAGTACACGACGCTTATGCACTTGAAAAAGTTGAGCGCCATATACACCCCACAGTGCTGGGTCTTGCATCATGGAAATAAACAAATATACACCACATGTTTACCTTTGCCATGATTTAAGCCACCGCACTGCTGGTCGTGACGATATGTCGGTATACATACAAATTATGTTTTCACTATTGCCCAATAGCAGGAATTTTCTGCGCATTCTCTTCGCTCATGCTTGAACGGCTTATACAAGTTAAGTGTAGCGTTGTCCAATAGAAACAATTCAGCTAATTGGGTTTATAATCCTGAACCGCGTGCTGCTGCAATGATGTTAAGCAGCTGGTCGTGTTTCATTTTTTTAAATGTGGAAGTAAATTCCCTCCACGCTGATTTCTGTGTTTTGAATGGCGAGTGCTGAAACTGCCTAAATAAATAGCGGCGTAGTACCTAAGAACAAAGAGTCATTCCCAAATGGTGAAAAGAATAAGGTTGACCCAAATCGGTGGTAAGGCACCTATTCTACAAAATAACAAAGAAGAAAGAGTCAGTTTCAAATAGTGAAGAGAATAAGGTCTACCCCGCATCAGTGGTAAGGCACCTATTCTACTAAAATAACAAAGGATACAGAGTCAGATTTTATCGGTCAGATTTAAAGAGTGAACTTAAAAGTGCAAAAGAATAAGGTTGACCCCCCCATCAGTAGTAAGGCACCTATTCTACTAAAATAAGAAAGGATAAAGAGTCAGATTTTATCGGTCAGATTTGAAGAGTGAACTTAAAAGTGCAAAAGAATAAGGTTGACCCCCCATCAGTGGAAAGGCACCTATTCTATAAATAAAAAAGAAAGAAGAAACGCTCAGATTTCGGCAGTGCCAGTCCGTCAGTAAAAGTCCTCGACCAACATAATTAAAACGACCCGGTCTACAAGTGCAAATGTCCTATTTATATAATTATCCGTTAATAATTTAATGAGTTCAAGCAATTCAGAATAGTAAATAAACAGACACTGTTGCGCAAAATAAATAAAAACGTCCTACAAGAGATTAGTGTTTTTCTTTCATTAAAAATCAAACCTAAAGAGCCAGCGACCTTCTCCCTAGTGGAAAGTGCATCGCAGTCCTTGTCGCGACGAACATATAAAGAGCAACCCGCGACAGAACAGTAGTTTAGACAGGTCAGTAGCTCAGGTAGGTAGGTTGCTTAGGTAGGTCGTTACGTAGCTTAGCTAGGTAGGTAGCTTAGGTCGGTAGGAAGCTTAGGTAGGCCGGTAGGTAGCTTATGTGAGACGGTAGCTTAGGGAGGGATGTAGCTTAAGTAGGTAGATAGGTAGCTTAAACCAGTTGGTAGCTTAGGTAGGTAGGTAGGTAGTTAGCTTAGGTAGTTAGGCAGTTTAGGTAAGTAGGTAGGTAGCATAGGTAGGTAGAGAGCTTAGTTATGTATGCAGGCAGCTTAGGTAGTTAAGAAGCTTAGTTAGATAGCTTTGTAGCTTAGGTAGGTCGGTAGCTTTGGTAAATAGGTAGCTTAGGTTGGTAGGTAACATAATTAAGTAGGTAGGTAGCTTAGGTAAGTACCTTAGGTAAGTACCTTAGGTAAGTAGCTTAGGTAGGTTGGCAGCTTATTTAGGTAAGTATCTTAGGCAGGTAGGTTAGGTGCGTAGGTAGGTAGGTGGGTAGGTAGCTTATGTAGGTAGATTGCTTAGGTAGGAAGGTGGCTTAAGTTGGTAGGTAGGTAGCTTAAGTAGATAGGTAGCTTAAGTAGAGAGGTAGCTTAGTTAGGTACGTAGGTAGCTTAGGTAAGTAAGTATGGAGCTTAGGTAGGTAGGTAGCTTAGGTAGGTACGTAGATAGCTTAGGTAGATAGGTAGCGGATGTAGGTAGGTAGCTTAGGTAGGTAAGTAGCTTTTGTAGGTAGGTAGCTTAGGAAGGTAAGTAGGTAGCTAGCTCAGGTAGGTAGGAAACTTAGCTAGGTACGTAGGTAGCTTCAGTAGGAGGTAGCTTAGATAGTTAGGTAGGTGGGTAGCTCAGGTATGCAGGTAGATTAGGTAGGTGGGTAGCATAGGTGGGTAGGTAGCTTGGGTAAGTGGGTAGCAAGTATGGTGATTTTTTTTGTGAAGGAACCACAAAGGACGGGAGTGCTTTTCGTCAACTGAAGAAAGTGCACCAGCCGCTCACGAACTTTATAGAAATATCTTTATTTGAATATTTGTCGTGTTTCGACTTTCATAGCTTTATAATAGGAAGTACTTTGACGATTTGTTATTCGTATAAATATAGAACTCCGTTAATCATTGTTTCAATAAACTTTAATCATTTTCATTATTTGAGATGAGAGTATTATAAAAGAGTTATAGGTAGTGCTTAGTTACTTCGATCAATAAAATTTAATGACTTGATATCAGTAAACTCTAATCACTTTCTTTATTCGAAAAAAGAATTACAACAAGTTATTTAATAGGTAAACTTTATTTGTTTAATAAGTTAACCTTAGTTACTTCGATCAATAAACTTGTTCAATCCACATAGTGTATATTTCCCACGATGTACCACGATCCCGATGAGTGTCACGTTAAACAATGTATTCCCTTAAAATACATAAAAAAAGACACAAAAACCAATTTTATTTGTGAAATTCCAATATACTTATCTGACGAGTAAGACCTTCATCCCAAGTGTATTCTACAAATATCCTGCATACCATGAATCATGAAAATAAACAAAACGAACTCTCATAAATAGCTAATAAATAAAATAAATATGGCAAACTTACCATTTCTCGAACAAATCCTACTTCCCTCCGATTATGTACATTGACATGTCAAAATGTCAACACATCTCACCAGATGTTTCTCGCCTTCGCCGCAATCAGAGTTCAGTGCAGCTTTAATGGTCCCACTATGACGTCACTGCGGGACGTCGCCGTCAAAGCTTAATAACTTTGAGAACGAGCGTTGCCAAGACAACCCATCATGAAGCAGAAACGTAGCCGTTCTCGGCGGCTATAAAATGGCGACGAGCTGCAGCAGAATCACCCCGTTCGTTCAAAAATACCGGCTACTAAGTTGTCATTATAAATCGTGAGTTTTAATTGTGAAAGTGTAAAGTTATAGTGTTACTAAATACTGTTGTTAAATTAGTATTTTCATATAAAATAAATAATTTTTTTTCTAAAATGGCTGAAGCAAGAGCACTTTGAGGAATTTCCAACAGGAAAAATACGCTTCAATTTGCCGACTCAGTGTTAATAAATCTTTAAAGGCAGAGTGAAAGATAAGAACAACGACAAAAATGAGTGTAATGAGTGTAAGTGAACAACTAAAATTAGACAGTTTTGAAGCTGAAGAATTGGCCCTGATTGTTACTGTTGAAAATAGCACTAAGAAGCTCTTCGATAAATATGCAATGGGCTATCCTACTGGAGTTATAAATGAAATTGCCATCATCATGTTCAACGGCAAGAGCTCTACTTCAGTAAACTCAGCAAACATAACAGATAATGAAAGCTTGTCCACGGATGACGATTTTTCTTCAGATGATGAAAGCAACTTCACAGTCGTGGAAAACAGGAAACGAAAGGCAAAAGGAAGCCCAGCGACATCGCCCAAGTCAGCGGGCACACCAGTGAAAAGGAAGCAGGCCGGAACTAAAGTTATCGCAGGCAGCAATGCAAAAGCAGGCGGATATTACGAGGTACTCGGAAAACGGAGCGACTTTGAGATTCAGCCTAACGATAAGCCAGTACAGGACCTTAAATCAGTGAGACCACCACCAATTATTTGTCATAACTTAAACGTAAAGAACTTCAATAGCGAACTAGATAAGTTAGCGGTGAGGCCAAAATTCTTCGTCAAAACAGCAAAAGGAACCAAATGCACTATTAAGCCGATCTCGGAAGACGACCACCGGGGCTTATTCCAAATATTAAAAGACATAAGAGTCCAGAGCTATACATTCACACCCAAAGGAGACAGGACAACAACTCTAATGCTAAGAGGAATTCAGCACACCTACCACGCCGAGGACGTCAAGGTAGCACTGCAATCCAAATTGCGTGGACTAGTGATCAACTCTGTGACTCATTTCAAAACTCCGAGGTAAATATGACCGCACATTATGTCTACAAACCGCATACTAAATCAAATCGTGTACTGGGAGAAATATCGCGCATCGGGAATCTCCCAGTGCAAACGCTGCCAAGGATTTGGACACGTTCCGAGGAACTGCGCGGTGGACTACCGGTGCGTGAAATGCAAAACCGTCCACCTACCGGGCCAGTGTGATCGCAAAAGCGATAAAGAAGGTGCACCATTCTGCATTAACTGCAAAACCGAAGGACACCCAGCTAGCTATCGAGGATGCCCCATATACAAATAAGTCATGCAAGCACGAGCTGCAAAAACCGAGGAGCGCCGCCAGAGGGAAGTGTTTGTGAAGGAAGCCACGAGAAACTTTGTACAGCCAGGTATATCTTTTGCCCAGGTAATCAATAATAATAACACTTCTACCAAAAATAAGCCTATCCAAACTAAAACCAGTATACCTCAAGCAGCACCTCGGTCTGCCCCCAGAAAATTTAAGGAGTCGCAAATTGACGACTTCTGCACCAAAGAAGTAAAGTCTTTATTTGGTTGCGATCTTTTCACCCTTATGGGCAAAATTAATAACTTCCTTCCTAAATATAGGAAGCTCTCTTCCATCTCGGAAAAACAAGCAGCTTATCTTCAATTTGCATTCGGTCTATGTCTAGGCAACTAAGCAAGTTAAAAATAATTTCACTAAACTGTAATTCGCTGGTACGTCACAGCAGAAGAGCAGCACTAAACCTGTTCCTTATTGAACATAGACCTATGTTTATGTTCCTATCTGAAACTTTTCTCATGGAAAGACATAAATTATCCTTTGAGCGTTACAATCTCGTCCGACAGGCCAAATCTGAGTCCACGCTCGGCACTGCCATACTAATTAAGGAAAATTTTAAATTCGAAGGTGAAACTCAATAACCTTCTTAACATGGAATGCACTGCTGTTAAATTAAACCTTCGAGACAACGAGTCTTTTCTCTTGGTTTCACTGTACAACAGATGTCACGCTTCCGCGGAGGAAATCAAAAGTAATTTAAATAGCATTGCCCAAATCTCGGAAAACTTCACATGCACGGTAATTGGTGGAGACTTCAACGCCAGACGCCCGTTGTGGAATGACACGGTCGAAAGCAGGGCAGGTAAGGCAGTACATGATTGGCTACTCCATACCACCTCTCATGACTTCGTCGTTGTATCGCAAGACACACCGACTTTCCCACGCTCTGGCTCAGTCCTTGACTTCTACATCTCGACTTCGAACTTAGTCAATCTCTTACCCCAATTTCTACTGCGTAGCGCATATGACGGAATCAGATCACTAGGCAGTTGAACTAACAATCCCCCAGCGCTCCTCTAAATTTCCTCTCATCTGGCTCTCAAGTCTCATCTACTCTTAAAGACGTTGACTGGCATCAATTTCAAAACAGGCTCTCTCAATTCCTCGCAGGTAATCTCCCTGACTCTCAGCGGAATCTTTCAAATCCAGAAATGGACTTCCACATAGATTTTCTCAACAATGCCATCGAAGGAAATGTCGCTTTCTTTTCCAGTGTGGTGCCATACAAACACTACAGATATAAAAGCTCCCCACGCAACTACAAAATCTCTACAAATACAGACAGAAACTTCGGAAAATACTAAATCGTATTTTTCACCGCACCTTAAATAGCTGTAATCCAGCATATAGAACAGTGTTATCGTAGATAAAATGCTACTCAAAAATAATCGAGAATCAAACGAAGAAGTTTCTCGATGAGCAGTTCAGGAAGAAACTTGCTTCTATTCAAACTGGTGCTAACTGCTTTCAGGACATTAATCGAGCTTGCAACAGGAAACGTAAGCTCCCCAAAACCATTACGAGTGGTACGTGCTCTTTCAGTCTTCCATTGGAGAAATGCAACGCTTTTACCAGTTACTTTCAGTCCTCATTTACGGACAACTCGAACCTAAGCGAAGCAACTTTTCGCACCACAGTAGACACGACTGTTGAGGACTTCACTGCCCAGAGTGGTACTGGTATCACTGCCTTCAACCCGACAAATACCTCCACAAACCCGGATAACTTAAGTGTCTTTTCGAATCCTATCCATATTTTCGCCCTGATCAGTGGAATCAAGGGTAAAAAGTCCTCTGGGCCAGATAACATCTCAAATAAAGTTATCAAGAACCTTCCGCCTATTGCCATCGAATTCCTTACAATAATTTTCAATAACTGTTTTAACAACTCATACTTCCCTGATGTATGGAAAACTGCGCGTATTGTGCCAATTCCCAAAAAGGGAAACTCCAAAAGTCTAAATGAGTTCCGACCAATCTCTCTATGGTTCCAACTTGGGCAAATTACTTGAAAAACTAGTCCTTCAACAAATTGAGAATACCTGTCTCGACTTAAGCATCAGGCAGGATACTCAATTTGACTTCAACCCTAAGCACTCCTCTTTCCACGCCCTGCTCAAATTCCAATCGGACACTACATTCGCCCTAAATAAAAACGAGCTCACAGTAGGCTGCTTCCATGATGTTGAGAAAGCCTTCGACTCCGTTTGGAAAAACGGACTCATTTTCAAAATCATAAATCTGGAGTTCCCACCTTTCTTAACACGTATCATTCACAATTTCCTGTCAACCAGAAACTTCTACATTGAACTTGAGGGAAATAAATCTGCCTTAACGTCATTCAGCGCTGGTGTTCCCCAAGGCTCGGTCCTCGGACCAACACTTTTCAACCTCTACACGCACGACCAACCCTCGAATAATCCAAATTCCACCACGCTTCTCTACGCAGATGATTCCTTAACATTCGCCAACTCCATCACCCCAAGCTTCGCTGCCCGAAAAGTCGAGCAACACGTAATCAAACTCGCTGAGTTCTACAAAAAATGGGGAATCAAAATAAATCTCAGTAAATCCGAACTGATTTGCATCAGAAACCCATCCACTATGGGAAGACCCAATATCGCCACCCGCTCTGACATCATTGAAATTGTAGCCAACAATGAAAGCCTCAAGTCTTCAAAGAACGCCAAGTATCTTGGTATCTCTTTCAATAACCTACTAAAATTCAACAGCCTCGCCAAGTCGGCTTTAAGAAAGGCAAACTATGCCTACAGCCTTTTAAGCCCCTTGATAAAAAGGAGTAATGGTCTTCCCAAAGACACTAAACTACTTATCTATAAGCAGCTAATTGGCCCAATTATCACCTACTGCTTCCCCATCTGGCACACAATTTCGCCAACTTATATCAAACAAATTAGCATTTTTGAGAGGAAAATCCTGCGCGCTTGCACTGGACTGGACAGGAGACCGGACAGAACCTACTACCCCAACAAACTTCTGTACGAAAGTGCAAACATAATTCCAATTGAGAAATACCTCCTAGATCTCGCGGGTAAGCAAATTGAGAAGATCCCTCAACACCCCAACCCAGTAATCAATACTCTGCCAACGCAAATTCATGTTGAAAACTTCAATTACCTGTCATCATTTCACCTTATTCACCCGGATTCGAAGAATATTTATTACCTGGGCGAAAGATTTACATTCTTCGCTAGCAAAGGAAGCCATCACCGTGGATAACAGCCCATCCAGTAGAAGACACATCAGTACACTCAGTACCGTTCAGATCATCGGGGAACAATCAACGTGGGACCATACTATCTCATAGTGTAGGCTCCTCGTCATGATAGAAGAAAGGCCGTGTGTAAAATCAGTGAGATAGGGCAAACACCCTATCAAAAAAATCCCAAATCCCAACCAATCCATTTTCCGATTCCTTCCCAAACTCAAAAACCGCTTCTAAAGCAACAAATACATTAATACAGCCTGCCGTCACGCAACAAGCTGTAAAATGAAGACATCGCGTAATTAATAGTTTTATATCTTTTTCGGACAGTTAAAGTGTTAATGTAAAATAAAATCATAAGTGAAGTCAAGGCCAAAACTAAAGCCTGTAGGAACATGCTAAACAAATATCCCGGGATATCGTTTCTGTTAAAATCGTCATAAATAAAATTAGTTTCGTTAATCGCGTAAGATCTGGATTTGGATTTGGATTTGGGCAGAATCACCCATTTCCAATTCAGAATTTGATCTGAACACATCAGAGTTTAATCTGATTTTTGCTAATTATCCAAAAAAATCCAATTTTGCTTCCATCTAAGTAGGAATTTACTCCTACTGCAGAAATTTACTTCTGCATTAATTTCTATACCACACCTAAGTATGAATTTACTCCTACTGCAGAAATTTACTTCTGCAATAATTTCTATCCCACATCTGAGTAGGAATTTACTCCTACTGCAGAAATTTAATTCTGATACTTTCCATCTCCCACCTAAGCAGGAAATTACTCCTACTGCAGAAATTTAGTTCTGCTACTTTCGATCACCCACCTAAGTAGGAATTTGGTCCTACTGCAGAAATCTACTTCTGCTTCACCTTTATCCTACGTCTAAGCAGAAATCTACTCCTGCTGCAGAAATTTACTTCTGCTTTATTCTATCGTTTATTTAAGCAGGAACTTGTCCCTGCATGCAGAAACATACTTCTGCCAAGTTAGTTATTTCTATTACTGCTACCGTGTTTAGATGTGCAGCAAAGAAACTTCTATATTATTTTTGAATTACTTCTTTAGGTTAATTGTGGATTTTCGTCTCTTTCCTTCAGAAGTAAAAGGAGCCAACCTCTATAGCAGCATTCATTTTTTAATCATTGAATTTATTTGTTGAATTTTGAAATATAGTAGTAAGCTAGGTTAGGTTTTAATATTGAATATAGTTGTAAGCAATATACATTGAAATAAAGAATTTTAAATTTGAATTTACAAAAGTTGAGTTATCCTTAAAACCGGCAGCCCCCTTAGCTTGAGCAGAGATCTCACAAAACTTTAATCACTTGATATCAGTAAACTCTAATCCCTTTCTTTATTTGTAGTGAAAGTTTTATAAAATGATTATGACGAATTAGTTGGTAGATAAACTGTAATTGTTTAATATATAAACTTTAATTATTTAATAGATACACTTTAATTGATTAATAAGTGAACTTTAATCACTCGAATTGATAAACTCTCATCACTTTCTTTATTCGTAGTGAGAGTTTATAGAAGAATTATAACAAATTATTTAATAGTTAAACTTTAATTATTTACTGGGTAAACTGTAATTATTTAATACGTGAACTTTAATCACTTGATTCGACGTGAATATTTTATAAAAAGAATTTATAACGAGGGCTTTAATAGATGAACGCATACTTTGATTAGCTCTACCGTCGACTTCCACGATTCCTTCAGACTGCCACGACGATCGTTTTCAGGCGCCATACATACCTCCCGCTACCAACGCCGTTTCTTCCTTTCTTTGCTGATTCAGCGATTTCGCGATAAAGATGCACAGTGGAAAATATTCGCGCGACGATTTAATAATTAAAAATTATTCAGAGGAAGTATCCTCTAACAAGAAATATTGTATTTCTTATCGCTGGCGGGCAATAATGCCCACCGTCAGTAATTCTGTTCATGAGGTAAGCAACGTGTACCAATTGTACACTTTGTATAATAGGAAATGAAATGATTTTTCTACAGGACGTATATGCTTATGCCCGTAAAAGCCCATTTCCACTGCGGTCTTCAGACAGTGCGCGCACATAAAAATTGATAGAAATAGAGCAAAAACGAAAAATCTTAAACTGTGTGGAGTCACAGTTTTCTTTGCGTATCCACTGAAATCTTTCAGAAAGCAATTGAAAAGTATCAAACTGTGTTCTGAAAGACAGTGCTCGCACTATACAGAGATAAGACTTTAGTTGGATACGACTTTTGAATGCTAAAATTCTTGTATGCGCACAATGTGTTATGTTTTTCGATTTTAGTCCAAATACTTTGCATTACACGTCTCAGTAGCTATTTTATAAATTTAATAAACAGTTTAAAAATAGATCCGCTTAGTGGATTTCGGAATTTCGTCCACAGACTTTGAACATTTAATCTGTGCTATTGGTCCTAAAGTTAAGAAACAAAATACGAATTTTCGCCAATGTGTTTCTGTTGAGGAGCGGTGAGCTATAGGCCTGAAGTTCTTAGCCTGCGGAGATTCATATATGAGCCTATCATATTTATTCAAGGTATCAAAACAACTGATATCCAGAATTGTACCTGAGGTTTGCGAAGCTCTTATTTATGCTCTTGAAGAAAATGTCAAGGTAACTTACCTTTTATTTGCAAGTTCATACATATAAAATTCACACATTGTGCTATTTGTGAAAAAAAATCTTCATATATATAAACCCAAATATAATATTAAAATTTTAGAAAAATTCATGTTTAAATTAATTTTGTGACTGAGGCGTCCAGTAGTGGTAAATGTAGGACTATCAAGAGATTAATTTGACACTTCACCATGCGGCATACTATGGGTTGATGAAGTTTCTGATGATGGTGCACTATAACTGGTGGGCGTTTCAATTAATGCATCATATAGAATATTATCTATAGATCTTTGTGCCAAAATTCTGCTTCTGTCATCCTTCTTTTCGTAGTTTGGACGCTACTCCCTCTCCAAAAATGTCGTAGTCATCCCGAGTCCGTCTATTCCGAACCTCATTGAGGATATTATAAGCCTCTTGTATTTTGTTTTTTTTTTCATTAAGAACGCATTTTCTATGTGATTTGAATTCTTTTGTCCTTCGTGGCTCAGTATTGATAATATTGGTTTTCGAAATATCCACAAGTAACTTTTCCGAATCGTCTTCTAAGTAAGGGGATGACGATAACTCTGTTGCTTCGTCTATGTTGATTATTCTGTCAATATTAGGCAACTAGAAAAAGCGAAAATGTAAAAACTATACGAAAAAGAAATCGTTATTTATTTTACATTGAATATTTATTTAATAATATATATATATACTTATTAGTCTGAAAAAATTATTTAAATTGTACTCATCCTTAATGTTTTAGTTACCGGCAACGATGGAAGAGTTGCTTATTACAGCGAAAAATTTCGAGGACTTATGGCAATTTCCTCACTGTTTGGGTGCAATGGATGGAAGACATATACAAATTCAAGCCACAAAACTATCTGGGAGCGAGTATTTTAACTAGAAGTCTTCTTTTAGTATTGTTTTGTTGGCTCTAGTAGATGCAAACTATAAGTTTTTATACGTACATGTAGGATCTCAAGGCAGAATATCAGATGGGGGTATCTTTAACCAATCATTCTTGTCTACAATGATAAACGAAAAAACGTTAAATTTCCCGGATCCAGACAGCCTAAGCGAAAGAAAAGCCAAGGTTCCATACATATTCGTAACTGATGATGCCTTCACTTTGCACGAAAACATCTTAAAGCCCTATTCGGGATGCCATGAAAATGAATCTAAGGAACGCGTTTTTAATTATAGATTGAGCAGAGCTCGAAGAATAGTTGAGAATGCATTCGGAATTATGACTGCTGTTTTTAGAGTGTTACGAAAGCCCATGCTGCTGCAGCCAGAAAAAGTCACTCTGATGACACTATGCTGTATTTACTTGCATAGTTTTTTTTAAAACGAAGCACATCTTCGAATTCAATATACGCACCTGAAACAATATTTGATTATCAAAATCACAATCATGAAGTGGTTTGTGGAACATGGCGGCAAGGAGATGAAGATCGAAGAAATTTATTACCTCTAAATAGAGTGGCTCGTAGTTGGCCGGTAGGACCCAAATCAATACGCGATGAATTCGCTAATTACTTCATTTCAGAAAGGGGTATGGTTCCTTGGCAAAACGAACTAGCGTAACTATTATGTTGCTGCATTATCACAAATTTTAAACTTTTAAATTTAATAAACATACAAAGTCATATAATTTGTATCATGTTTTTTATGGTCTTAACTGTTCTTTCATTGGTCTTTCAGATGAAATTTGTAATTTCGGAATGTGCTTTCCAGTGAAAAATTTCAAATGTGGCATAGCAAACCATATAGATTTGTATAAATATCTCCAGAAGTTAATGACTGGCGTTCCTTTTGTTTTTCACGTCTTATTTGAGTTTTAATATTTCTCCACTTTTTTTCAACCTCCTTACTTCACACTTAAGTCTTTCAGATAACATTTTTAGTTGATCTCTCTTTTTATTTTTATTTTTATAATCACTTGATTCCGCATCCCATTATAACTTATTCTGCTCGTAAAATTGAATTAATTCAATAACTTTATCATTTGTCCATTCCATCTTTTATATTATAATTTATTAAAAATTAAAAAAACTACTACTTCATTTGGGGCAATCAACGCTTAAAAGCAACCGCGATTGAAAACTACCTCTCTAAAAATATACCGTATCTGCACTTGTCTGTACTAAGTATGTTTGTGTTTTCCATATTAACTGGAAAACAAAAGATCTGCCTCAACACGATATTTCAAGACTTTTCAAGGTATTTTTATGTGTATCCACTGGCTTCACTTATCCGCGCACAGTCCCCAGAGAAGCTCTCCGCACCGACGCAAGAGATTTTCTAATGGATACGTTTCGTATCCACTGGAATATCGGTGTGCGTGTGTAATCTCCGCAGAATGCGAAGATAAGACATTTCTTATCTCCACACATTTATTTTGGTGGAGACACTGCGGCAGATAATGTGTTGGGACAGTGCGCAGACAAATCTTTTGATGGATACGCACCTTAATGCATACGGGTGAGCTCTGCGTTACGAGTGCAAACTCTTAACACCATCCCTCATAGAAAAAGAAAATTCGTACTACTAAATAGGAGTAAGGATTTTCGCCGTGTATAACATTTGTATAACGTTTTTCATTGTTATGATTCTTTTCGCGCTTGTATTTTACACACACACTGTTAATATTTAGAATTCTTGCTACGTTAATTGTACACTTTTAAGATTTCTAAAATCTTATGTACCTTTGCCAGCAATAAAATTTATTATTATTACCTGATCTAAGGTTCCAAAGAGCATTTTGCTCAGCGAACCTACTGCGTTATAGGGGCTATGTTTTTGTAGGGCATTAAAGGAACACAATAAGCTTTCCTTATCCTTAATTTGTTCAACGAATAATTTTTTTTTCAGCCCAGTGCGGGCGTATACAAGTTCGATTCGTTTCGAATGAATCTGGTTTTTTTAAATTTTTTTAATAAAATTTTTTTTCTATTTTTCTCAATCTTTTTCATTTTTTATTTCTTTTCTTTATTCTGTTTTTTCATTTGTTTTTCAAGTCACTCAAATTCGCTATTTGGGGACCTGTAGATGAGTCATATCAAGACTTGAAACTTCCCACCAAAAATATAATGGATCGTGTGATAGAATAACAAATTAAAAAGATTTTTTAACTTTTGCTATATACCACAGAATCTAAAAAAAAAAGAAAAAAAAATTCCTTCTTGAACAAATATACCCCGGTCACAAGTCCTAAAGAGTAATCTTTACTTTTATTCTTTTCCTACTTGGTGTAATATAGGAGTTTTTGCCTCATGTAATTCACACGTAGAATTTATTCTGAGATTATATGAGAGGAGATCAATTTGATCTGTTTTCAACCGTCTACAGCAGGCAGAAAACCACGCTGTACCGATGGGTGTAAGGTTTTCTGCTAACACGAAACACTTCGTCTTCTTCCTTTTTTTTCAGCCCATTGCGGGCGTATACAGGTCCGGTTCGTTTCGAATGAATCTGGATTTTTAAATTTTTTTTTACTAAATTTTTTTTCTATTTTTCTCAATCTTTTTCATTTCTTTTCTTTATTCTATTTTTTCATTTGTTTTTCAAGTCACTCAATTTCGCTATATGGGGACCTGTTGATGAGTCACACCAAGACTTGAAACTTGCCACCAAAAATATAATGGGTTATGTGATGGAATAACAAATTAAAAATTTGTTTAGCTTTTGCTATACCTATACCGGAGAATCTACAAAAAAAAAAAATCATTCTTGAACAAATATAAGTTTACCCCGGTAACAAGTCCTAAAGAGAAATCTTTAGTTTTATTCTTATCCTTTATGTTATCAAAGATACTCAAAATCTGTTTTAAAGAGGCCTGGCGGAGGGGGTTGCCTGCATAAGAGGTCAGCCGCAGATTTGATAATACGTATGTTATCCTTCATTTGACTAAACTCGTAATTCAGACCTCTCAGGTCCAAGTACGCGATGATATGCCACACGTGGGAAAAAGTCCCATATTACCTGTTTCCTTGAAGTAAATTCCTGAATTATTTTCCAAATAGGTGACGTTCAGCCCAGTGGCGGTGCTCCATAGACATAGCAGTTGTATAAATAGCAGGAGTTTACCCTTGTTCGACATCCTGGAAAGGAAAGAGCTTCGCTTACTCAACGTACAATTTTAAATCGTTATTATGTATAATTTTAATCTTCTTTCCCACCCTAACGGTGGTGTTCTCGGCGGAATTCAATTCCACAACGTCATAAGGCCCGAGCCAAAGAGGCGAGAGTTTTGACTTTCTTGCATGACTTTTGAGAAAGACTTTGTCTCGAAGATTAAAAGAACGCTCTGCTGAATTTTTATCATAATAACTCTTCGATTTTTGCTTATGTTTCAGGATGGGTTGACGCGCCATTTCAAGTCCATGCCGAAGTCGGGCCTGTAGCTCATTAGAAAATTTATCGTAATTGTAAAAGGTTTCTGGTTCAAGTGTTAGGGAAGTTATGATTCTGGCCGGGAATCAATAAACAAGCTCATGCGGGGTAAATTCGATGCTTGAGTGATGGGTTGAATTGTAGACGAAAACAGCATATCGCATCCAGTAATCCCAAGAAAGGGGGTCTTTGTTGACGTAATGGCGGAGGTATTTGACCATCGTCCTATGGCTACGCTCCAACGCTCCATTAGACTGGGGATGATACGGGGTAGATTATAACTTATGGATTTTTAACAGTTTGCAGACTTCTGAGAAAAGTCTGCTAAGAAAATTTGTGCCCTGGTCAGTCAAGATGCATTGGGGAATTCCATGGCGGCATATGATTTTAGTAGTGAGTTCTCTGGCGACTGTACCTGCTTCGGCATCTGGTAAGGGATACCTGCCGAAAATTCACTGAGGTCGTCTTGGAAAGTCAAAATGAACCTATTCCCGTTGTAACTAGTGGGAAGTGGCCCAAGTATGTCGAGGAAAACCTTTTCGAAGATCTCCTTCTCGTAGAGGTTATTTTCATTGGGACCTTTCTGCTTCGGTGTAGTTTATCAACCTGGAAAGAGGGGTGTTCCGAACAGGAACTAAGACTTAAGCGGGAACAGGCTTATAGTGAGGCCTCGTAATTTGAGCGTTCTGCCCTTTAAGAACTAATCTTAAAGTCTCCATTTCTATATCTCGATTGTGCAGTTTTGTAGTTTTATCCTTAACTACAGTTTGGCAGTATATTCCAAGCAAGAGGCATTAACCCTGAAAAGAAACCAAACGGACCACCAAGAATCAACTCTTATTAAAGAAATATAAAATGATCTTACCTAATTAGTTATTTAACTCCAACGAAGCAAAATCGGCACATCAACAATCTGATGCTGTCAACTCAAGTCAGCTGAACAGCAACAAGTATGGCCGCCATGGATCGAGATACAAGAATTCTCATTAGGAACCACGTTCCGCCATTATACGAGAAACTACTGCGCAGCAGAATATTGGGATGTGCAGCAAATCGTGTGGGCTGCTTCTAGCTACGTCTACGTCAGCTGAAGGTATTGGTTTTAGGAATTTACAAATTACTCCGGGTAAGTAAACGTTCTAATTAAACAAAGGCGAAAGTTTTCTTTTTATTTATTGATATTTAAACTACACTGGATTCGAAATAAATTGAATTTACGCAAAATATTTTATATAGTCATAAGTTGAGTGCAGCTTGTTGACAATAATAACTAAAATGGTAACACTTTATCACTCAATGATGAAGTGCAGTTGCTAGGTCAGGTTATTGTTGCTATGCAAGTTGTTACTATGCCAATATTGTTGCCACGCGCCGTTGACTACCGTTCTTTGGTGCCGTACGCAAAATCTGGCTATATAAACAGCAGTTTGACTTGATTCGATCGCTTTTGTGATTTAGCAGTGCAGTGATTAACTTGGCGATTTTATTCCTTTGTGTTCTTCCCAGTGATTTTTCCTAGTATGTATTTTATTACTAAATTAAATACTTGGTTTAATTGACAGTTAAAATAAAATATTCTTATTCTGGGTACCGACTGGATTAAGGAGTTTGTTTTAGATAGCGATTAAATTAAAGGTTTTTTATTGTGGGTAGCGACTGCAATAAAAAATATTACTAACAAGACACTTTATTTCTGGTCTCGACGGAAATAAAGAATCTTTCTTCGGGTCTCGACTGAAGTTAAGATATATACTAACATTCACTTTAAGTCGGGTCTCGACTGACTTAAAGAATATTATCTCGGGTCTCGACTGAGATAATGTATTACTAACAAATAACTTTATTGCGGGTCTCGACTGTAATAAAGTTTCTTATTGCGGGTCTCGACTGTAATAAGAAATCTACTAACTCACACCCCTTTATTGCGGGTCTCGACTGTAATAAAGAGTCTTATTGCGTGTCTCGACTGTAATAAGACAATTACTAACAAAACCACTTTATTGCGGGTATCGACTGTAATAAAGAGTCTTACTTATCGACTGTAGTAAGACAATTCCTAACACAAACACTTTATTGCGGGTCTCGACTGTAATAAAGAGTCTTATTGCGGGTCTCGACTGTAATAAGAAAATTACTAACAAAACCACTTTATTGCGGGTATCGACTGTAATAAAGAGTCTTACTGCGGGTATCGACTGTAGTAAGACAACTACTAACACAAACACTTTATTGCGGGTCTCGACTGTAATAAAGATTCTTGCTGCGGGTCTCGACTGTAGTAAGAAAATCACTAACACAAAACACTTTATTGCGGGTATCGACTGTAATAAAGAGTCTTATTGCGGGTTTCGACTGTAATAAGACAATTCCTAACAAATCCACTTTACTGCGGGTATCGACTGCAATAAAGAATATCCTCATCCCACACCTCAGTCAAATAAAAGGTCAAGTAAATCAGCTGCTATATATTGATCAGGTGAGTACAAGTCAATTGCTACAGTTGTGTAAATCAAATTGATATATTAATCATTTAATAAACATTGCTTTCAGCTTTTTTATTATAACATATATATATATATATATATCTTACAGTTCTCAAGTTTCAGTATTTATTGAACTTGAAACATTTAGTGCAGTCAATTAACAAATAAAAACCACTAGCTTTATACCAGTGGCATAAATTTCACTACACCTTTCATTTATTGCATGTACGCTATAACTACGGGCAGTACATTTTATGGTCCTTCGAGCCGGACTTAAAGTCTAGTGGTAAATATTATTTATCTTTCAAACATGACTTCACTTCAAAAACTTTTCGCTAACCAAGTCACCTCTGCACAAATATTCCAAAAATCGTTCAATAACTACAAAAATACTGATGTAGAAAAACGAACGAGAGGACTTATTTCTGAGCGGTTAATCGCCCTAAACGAAATTTGGTCCGACTATAAGAACACGCATTATGCGATTCTCCAAGCTACTCAGGCTTTAGGAGATAGCGAATTGCAAAAATACGATTAATTTGCAAAAGATCAGTTTTCAAGCGTGGAAGATAAATACTACACGTTTCGAGGTATTCTCAGAGATGCACTAGATGCATTCGAAACAAAAGTAGATTCAAAGCCAAATACGGAGAATGAATCTTCTTCGTTTCTGAGGTTACCTAGCATCACAATCCCAAAGTTCTCAGGGTCATATGAGTCATGGAGGTCGTTTCGCGATCTATTCCAGTCACTAGTGCATACAAATTCTGCCTTATCTCCAGTGCAGAAATTGCAATATTTAAAATCTAATATTTCTGGAGAAGCAGAACATTTATTGCGTCAGCTTCCAGTGACCAATGCGAGTTACGACAACGCATGGAAGATATTGCTCAATAGGTATGACAATAAGCGAGTATTAATTAATGCTCAGCTAAAAATTCTATTCAATCTACCTAAAGCGACACACGAGTCAGCCAAGGCAATAAAACTGTGCTAGACAAATCGTCAGAATGCATCTACGAACTTGAAGCATTAGAAGTCCCCACTAAACACTGGGACACAATCCTAATTTACATGCAAGTGCAATGTTTACCAGCAGAGACGCATCGCTTATGGGAACAAGAAGTGAATAGTACAAATGAACTTCCTACCCTAGAATCTTTAAAGTCTTTTCTAGAGCGAGATTCCGAACTCTAGAAGCAATTTCAGAAGCAAAACCATATTCTGTAACCAAACTAGCTCAAATTCCAAGAGCATCCACTCACCTTTCATCATCTGGTGACAGATATATAATGTGCAAAGAGCAACATCGGATATTCAGATGTCCAAAATTTATTAAACAAGACGTAGATTCAAAATTCAAAATTGTTACGTCAAACCACTTATGCATTAACTGTCTCTCAAATGGTCACAACACGAAATATTGCCCTAGCAAATTTACATATCAGCAATGTGGAAGGAAACATCATTCCTTACTTCAGAGGAATAACGCAATTCCACAGGGTTTGATCAAAGCATCAGAAAACCGGAATTCACAAGCTCAACCTTCACCTTCTACATCTAATATGCACACGCCTCACGCGAATCAATCAACAAGAATGACACAAGCATTGCTTGCCACAGCATTGCTTGCCACAGCATTGCTC
This sequence comes from Dioctria linearis, assembly GCA_963930735.1. Taxonomy (NCBI): domain Eukaryota; kingdom Metazoa; phylum Arthropoda; class Insecta; order Diptera; family Asilidae; genus Dioctria; species Dioctria linearis. The sequence continues at coordinate 156,803,212 of OZ005741.1, forward strand.
AAAAAAGGGCACCGTACTCACATTGCGTGCTTTAATAGACTCAGGCTCGCAAGTCTACAATTACTACAATTACCAACTAGAAATACGTCAGTACAAATCACTGGCTTAGGAAAGTCAGAAGCTATGAATGTGAAAAACAGGCAAAAATACAAATTCACCCTTATTCATCATCGAACAAGGTAACTATGATCAATTCAATGGTTGTAAATACTATAACAGACATATTATCTCCGTCCACCATTCCAAACAAGGAATGGAGTCATGTACGAGACCTGCAACTCGCCGATCCATATTTTTTCAAACCAGGAAAAATCGACCTGCTCTTAGGAGCGGATGTATACGGAGAAATTCTCTTGGAAGGATTACGAATAGGTCCTCCAGGAACACCAATCGCGCAAAATAGTACGCTCAGTTGGATTCTTTTCGGAAATATCAACAATACGTTCACAATTCCTACAGCGTCTGCTTTAACAGCACACGCTCATTATGAGGAAGAGTCCTCACTTGATAAACTCCTTCGAAGATTTTGGGAAATCGAAGAACTGTTGCCTGGAAGACAACTGTCTAAGGCCGACCATGATTGTGAAAAGTTCTACCAAAAAACTCACTATCGAAATGCAAACGGCCGATATGAAGTCCGCTTGCCCTTCATACAAGATAGTCCAAGCTTAGGCAACTCGCGTAGCATAGCTTTACGGAGATTTTACAGCTTAGAGCACAAATTACAGCAAAATCCTGAGCTCAGTCAGGAATACAAAGCCTGCATTAATGAATATCAATCATTAGGGCACATGACAGCAGTTGACAAAGAAGTTGATAAAGATAAATGCTATTATCTTCCACACCACGCCGTTATTAAAGACAGTACAACTACCAAAGTTCGAGTTGTCTTCGATGCCTCGGCTAAATCCTCTAATGGAAAACGTTTGAACGAACAGTTGCATACAGGCCCAGTACTGCATTCTGAACTCTTCACAACGTTACTTAGATGGCGAAAGTACAAATACGCTATGTCAGCCGACATAGAGAAGATGTACCGGATGATCAACGTTCAGCCTGCAGATCAAAATTATCAAAGGATACTTTGGAGAAATAATCCTAATGAAGTGGTCAAAGAATATAAATTAACTACGGTTACATTTGGCACAACACCAGCTCCTTACTTAGCAATTAAAACCCTTCATCAGTTAGCAAGTGATGAAGCTGCTAAATACCCTGTAGCTGCAAAAATCATACCACGTGAATTCTATGTTGATGATCTCCTCACTGGAGCAGATTCCATCAGTGAAGCCTTGGAAATACAAACGCAGCTTATAAACATCTTGTCGTCAGCAGGATTCAATTTGAGAAAATGGGTCAGTAATTCATCAGATCTCCTATTAAGCATCCCAGAAGAACATAGGGAAGTACAACTTCCGTTACGGTTCGCAAGTGATGAATCTATAAAAACCCTGGGCATACATTGGCACCCAGGAATGGATCATTTTACCTTGCAATATAAACAGTTCGCAGATCGCATTTCTACAAAGCGTTCTATGTTGTCACAAATTGCGACACTCTTTGATCCACTAGGTTGGATATCTCCAATTATAGTGACAGCTAAAATTCTGATGCAAACCTTATGGCTTTCTGGATGCTCATGGGACGATCCAATTCCTGCATCCATTGATATGCACTGGCGACAATTCAAAACAAAGTTAAGTTACATTAGCGAAATTCAAATACCACGTTGGATTTTTACAACTAGTGATTTATCGACTTGCCAATTACATGGATTTTCCGACGCATCCAACCAAGCCTATTCGGCTGCCGTATACATCAGGGCCATCGATGAAGAGGGCCATGTCCATGTCAATTTACTAATGGCAAAAACGAAAATAACACCCGTTAAACCGATCACGCTTCCTCGTCTTGAGTTATGTGGGGCAGTACTGATAGCTCGGCTTATAAATCGTGTTAAAACAGATTTAAATATGATCAATACGCCCATATTCGCTTGGACAGACTCTTCCATAGTCTTAGCGTGGATACGCAATCACCCAAACAAATACAAAACATATGTAGCAAACAGAATTGCAGAAATCCAGGCCCTAACTGATATCCAGGCATGGCGTCACGTGCGGTCTGCTGATAATCCTGCAGATTGCAACTCCAGAGGCATTGAACCCGCATCTTTAAGCTCCCATGAGTTATGGTGGCACGGACCACAGTGGCTGCTAAACTCGGAGGAAAATTGGCCTCATACAAATATTGTGATCGACAGTAATGTAGACTCGGCATCTCACTAGATGCCAAAAGTAAAATCTTACCTTTACCTCCATTTTAAGATGATCAGGATTTATTGCATGTGGGTGGCCGATTACAAAACGCCAATATTTCCTACGGCCAAAACCATCCAATAATACTGCCGAAAGAAAGCAACTTGACAGTATTAATAATTAATTACTATCATATGAAAACATTACACGGAGGGGTGCAATTAGTTCTATCAACAATAAGAAACAAATTTTGGATACCACAAGGACGAAAAACCGTCAAACATGTTTTGCATAAATGTGTTACCTGTTTTAAACAATCCGCTTCCAATAAGAATCAAATCATGGGAAACCTACCCGCCTCAAGCGTTAACATATCCACACCTTTCCAACAAACTGGTGTTGCTTATGCTGGCCCCATAAATTTGAAAATGTCGAAACATCGAGGCAATCGTTTTTATAAAGGTTATATATGCATTTTTATCTGCATGGCCACTAAAGCCATCCATATAGAGCCAGTCTCCGATCTCACCACAGCAGCTTTCATCGCAGCATTCCGTCGCTTTTCTAGTCGACGAGGACTTTGCACCGATATATATTCCGATTGCGGAACCAACTTCGTTGGAGCCGACAAAACTCTGCAAAAAGATGGCAGGAAGGGTAGCAGAAGATGGAATTAGGTGGCATTTTAATCCGCCCTCAGCTCCACATTTTGGCGAATTATGGGAAGCGGGAGTGAAATCGATTAAATTTCATTTAAAGCGCATACTAGGAAATACTGCACTCACGTATGAAGAATTCGCAATCGTGTTAGCTCAAATCGAAGCTTGCTTAAACTCTAGGCCGTTATGCCCCATCTCAGAGGATCCAGAGGACTTAGTTACCTTAGCACCAGGACATTTTTTAATAGGTAACTCATTGATTACTCCTCCAGAGCCAATAATCGACAAGAATGTTTCATCATTAACACGATGGAATTATTTACAAGCCTTACAGCAACAGTTCTGGCATAAATGGTCCAATGAGTATTTAAACTCATTGCAAAACAGACCAAAATGGCATACCCCAGTCTCCAATCCCAAAATAGGAGATTTGGTGGTTATAAAAGAACCCAATTTACCAGCATGTCGCTGGATATTGGGACGAATCATTGAATTACATCCAGGAGCTGATCATCTGGTAAGAGTTGTTAGTATAAAAACGTAGAATGGAGTCCTAAAAAGGCCAATAACAAAATTTGTTATTCTTCCTTTAAATTAAATTACGCTCTCAACGATTAATCATCACAACGATCAAGATTATATGATTATTCTTAAAACCCAAAGGTCACATTATCCCATCAAACTAACTTCCCTGTAAGCATATATATTTTTTATTTTATTTTATTTCGAACAAAATACTCAAAATAATTTTATTTACAATAATTTTCATTTCAAAATGTCATTTGCAAAAGTTCAATTTATTTCCTAACCATAAAGTACATTCTTGCCATACAATTCCATACAAGCCGTTACATTAGCTAACAAAACATTTATCTCCGTTAGAAAATTAAAAAAAAAAATTCGATAATCTATTGAAATTCCAATCGTCGCAATGTATGCACCTATGTATGTATGTACATCATTTGTTTACATCAAAGTACATTCCGTAGTAGAGTGACAATTACATTCTTGCTACAATGTATCATGACAGTCCGTTAAATTGAAAAACAAATTTCATCTCTGCAAATTTGTTTCAATTTAAATGCCCAACCGTTACTTTGATCACCAGAATTTATGCCCATCCTGACCATGAATAGATAAGCAAGAGGACCCGTTAGTCCTCTTTAAATATCGAGCTCGTTGTCTCACAGGCCACAGTTTGATTTCAAATTTGAAGTTCAAAAGGCAAAATGGAATCCACGAGTACTATTACTAAGGCAAATATCAAGTGACCACCAACGCCAGGGAAGTGTGTAGAGCGCGAGGTGAAGAAAATTTGGTAGTTGGAGAAGCAACTGAACCAACTAAAGACAGAAGAGCGGATCCAAAAAATCAACAGACGTCTCAACTACCTGCAGCTGGAAGATTCGGAGGTGATTGATATCACGGATTCTCCTCCACAGTCACCAAGTCGGCTGCTACAACTGGAGTCAACACCAGAACCATCCGGATCCGGACTAGCAGTGGATGAAGCCCCACAGACATCGTCATCGCCCAAAATAAACATATTGGAAGATAATGTTTTGGTGCCGGCAGACGAGCCAAATAATGACTTACATCTAATCGTGACAGACAAGCAGACGGCAGCTGTCGAAGACATCACCATCTCCTGGGATGCGTTAATTAAATCGCAGAAACGTAAACAACGAATTACAACCAAAAATGGAATACGTTACAATGTTCGATTACTAAAAGATGGAAAAATTAAAATTTTAAAATGAAACATCATACAAGGAACTGTTTTATTTATTATTTCTCACTCCTATAACTTTTATTATTTGCTTTCCTTAAATCACTACTTGGGGTCGTACAAAGTTTCGTTTGAATCTCCGTTGAAATGCCTTTTATAGTGTAGTGCATACAACACGTAACTTACTTAATACACAACACAAATCTCAATATCACTATGCTTGAAAGGCACAACAGCCTTTCAACAGGGGGCTGTATGTTCCGAACAGGAACTAAGACTTAAGAGGGAAGAGGCTTATAGTGAGGTCTCGTAATTTGAGCGTTCTACCCTTTAAGAACTAATCTTAAAGTCTCCATTTCTATATCTCGATTGTGCAGTTTTGTAGTTTTATCCTTAACTACAGTTTGGCAGTATATTCCAAGCAGGAGGCATTAACCCTGAAAAGAAACCAAACGGACCACCAAGAATCAACTCTTATTAAGTAAATATAAAATGATCTTACCTAATTAGTTATGATTAGCCTAGTGCTAATCGCATAAACAACACTCAGAAGAGACCACTGTTTGGAAATACTATCCCAATTTCAACATCAACTCACGCAAATTGAAGAAGCCAATGAAATTCTCCACAAACAAGGCGGCCGAGACCGAGTTCCACATAAAAGGTCACCTCTTGACTTAATAGGTAACGTTGCGAACAAACTATTTGGCATCCTGGACTCGTCCTACGCCAAGTACATTGAAGAAGAAATCGAAAAAACAAGAAGCAACGAGGGTTACTTAATGCAGCTAGCAAAAAACCAAACATCAGTTTTAGAAACTACAACCAATAACATGAAACGTCAAGAGGAATCAATTCAAGAACAATTCAAGGCAATTCAAGACCATATAGTTGCATTCAGTAAGTTTGTTGATGACGTTCAGCTGGAGCAGCAAGCTACCCAAGCTTTCAGTGCCTTATCGCTGCTAACCACACTAGTTCTTCAAAACTACCACAGAGCTCAAAATGATTTATTAGACGTCATAACAGATATTCACCACAACAAGATCAGCCCATTATTAATTACCCCGATGCAACTCCGAGACCAGTTGACTTTAATAAAAGACCATATTCCATCAACTCTAACTATTCCAGGAAATATTAAGGATGGCGTGCTACTCCTTTACAACCTAATGACAGTTGGAGCCAGGATAGGAGAATCATACATTTTATTCGACATACGGATTCCACTCGTCCTGGATGAACACTTTCAGTTATTCAAGATGATACCTGTTCCCATTCAACAAGGAGACAAACTCCTATTAATCAAGTCATCATCAGATTATCTCATCGTGAGTCTTCCCAGGGAGAGATATTACCCACTATCTCAAGCAGAGTTAAACAAATGTCAACACTTAAGAGAAGATCAGTATCTATGTGACCAGAATCATCCCATTTTCAATCTAAAGGCCAACGTCAGCCAGTGCGAAATGGAGCTGCTTAACCACAGACAAACACTCTCTTCCAACTGCCACCTTCGCAGCTCAAATCGATCAAATCTTTGGATACAGCTACATACTCCAAACAGTTGGCTCTACCATCTCGACAGTGAAACCACATTCAACATTGTATGTGGAACAGCAATAACAACTAAGACTCTACAGAAAAATGGAATTCTAAAACTTCGACCAGATTGTTCAATCAAACAGACCTCTATGACAATTACTGGTCACGGGCGTTATCAAAGCAAGACCATATCAGCATTTATTCCACGCATAAATTTAACTCTATCCTTGGATGAAGACCCGCATTCAGCAAAAAGAGGGCACCCATACATTTCTTCAGAGCTTCATCTAAAATCCAACGATCATGAAATAGATGTGTTGACCAACAAGGTTAAGGATCTCAAGCAGTACTCGAAAGCATTGCCCCAGGGACTATCGCATCACGACATACATCATTACACCATCAGTTACATGCTTCTAGCAGCTCTCATGATCGGATGCACCTATTGGGTGTTTACCAAATGGAACCACGGGGTTTGCTCTAGGAAAATGCCACCACATTGCTATTCTATTCTATTTTGAGTTGTGCAGCAACCCAAGGGGGCAGGATGATTAGCCCAGTGCTAATCGCATAAAATAATTCCCACGTCGCATCGTGATTAGTCCAGCGCTAATCACATAAAATAATTCTCACGTCGCACCGTATTCATTCTGAGGGAATTCATATTTCACCGGAAAATTCTACCAAGCGAACTCCAGACGCTGCAGTTTTTGCACGGGCATGTACTTACGTACCTATCACCACCTGTATTTATGTACCTATCTCGTGCTACTCACCTTTCTTGTGAGAATTTTACATTCTCACAATATATGGTATATTGTGAACTAAGCACTTTTTTGGTAATTCTTAATTTTATTTCCCAGACTAAATTTTGTATAAATAGGATAATAAAATGTACATATTTGACTTTTTATTAAACCATCAACCAGTAAAGAAGGCTTTTTTACTGAACAAGTTATTTAACTCCAACGAAGCAAAATCGGCACATCAACAATCTGATGCTGTCAACTCAAGTCAGCTGAACAGCAACAAGTATGGCCGCCATGGCATCGAGATACAAGAATTCTCATTACGAACCACGTTCCGCCATTATACGAGAAACTACTGCGCAGCAGAATATTGGAATGTGCAGCAAATCGTGTGGGCTGCTTCTAGCTACGTCTAAGTCAGCTGAAGATATTGGTTTTAGGAATTTACAAATTACTCCAGGTAAGTAAACGTTCTAATTAAACAAAGGCGAAAGTTTTCTTTTTATTTATTGATATTTAAACTACACTGGATTCGAAATAAATTGAATTTACGCAAAATATTTTATATAGTCATAAGTTGAGTGCAGCTTGTTGACAATAATAACTAAAATGGTAACACTTTATCACTCAATGATGAAGTGCAGTTGCTAGGTCAGGTTATTGTTGCTATGCAAGTTGTTACTATGCCAATATTGTTGCCACGCGCCGTTGACTACCGTTCTTTGGTGCCGTGCGAAAACTCTGGCTATATAAACAGCAGTTTGACTTGATTCGATCTCTTTTGTGATTTAGCAGTGCAGTGATTAACTTGGCGATTTTATTCCTTTGTGTTCTTTCCCAGTGATTTTTCCTAGTATGTATTTTATTACTAAATTAAATACTTGGTTTAATTGACAGCTAAAATAAAATATTCTTATTCTGGGTACCGACTGGATTAAGGAGTTTGTTTTAGATAGCGATTAAATTAAAGGTTTTTTATTGTGGGTAGCGACTGCAATAAAAAATATTACTAACAAGACACTTTATTTCTGGTCTCGACGGAAATAAAGAATCTTTCTTCGGGTCTCGACTGAAGTTAATATAAATACTAACATTCACTTTAAGTCGAGTCTCGACTGACTTAAAGAATATTATCTCGGGTCTCGACTGAGATAATATATTACTAACAAATAACTTCATTGCGGGTCTCGACTGTAATAAAGTTTCTTATTGCGGGTCTCGACTGTAATAAGAAATCTACTAACTCACACCACTTTATTGCGGGTCTCGACTGTAATAAAGAGTCTTATTGCGGGTCTCGACTGTAATAAGACAATTACTAACAAACCACTTTATTGCGGGTATCGACTGTAATAAAGAGTCTTACTGCGGGTATCGACTGTAGTAAGACAATTCCTAACACAAAGACTTTATTGCGGGTCTCGACTGTAATAAGACAATTACTAACAAAACCACTTTATTGCGGGTATCGACTGTAATAAAGAGTCTTACTGCGGGTATCGACTGTAGTAAGACAACTACTAACACAAACACTTTATTGCGGGTCTCGACTGTAATAAAGATTCTTGCTGCGGGTCTCGACTGTAGTAAGAAAATCACTAACACAAAACACTTTTTTGCGGGTATCGACTGTAATAAAGAGTCTTATTGCGGGTTTCGACTGTAATAAGACAATTCCTAACAAATCCACTTTACTGCGGGTATCGACTGCAATAAAGAATATAATAATATAATAATATAATACAAGTCAATAGCTACAGTTGTGTAAATCAAATTGATATATTAATCATTTAATAAACATTGCTTTCAGCTTTTTATATTATAACATATATATATATATATATCTTACAGTTCTCAAGTTTCAGTATTTATTGAACTTGAAAAATTTAGTGCAGTGAATAAACAAATAAAAACCACTAGCTTTATACCAGTGGCATAAATTTCACTACACCTTTCATTTATTGCATGTACACTCTAACTACGGGCAGTACAAGGGGCATTTGTTTATAAAACTAACGACGTCCTGGTTCTTATTTTCCCAATGATAGGCCATCTTTATCCGGTTCTGTGGATGCCAGTGTGGCCTCCTAGGGGTGAAGTGTGATAGTCGCGGATCACTTGCTGGATATGTTCTCTGTCACTCAATTCGATCGCTTCGTTGAGAAAAATGTGGACGGGGAGTTTTGTTGTTGAGAAAATAAAGGTACACATAGCTTTCAGCTCCAACAAACTGGCGGGGTCTATATCACTAGGGGAGAGTAGTAGCGTTGAAAGTTTGAGTGATCCAGCAGACTCGTGGCACTCCTTTAGAGTAATAATAGTAGTCCTCTTCTCAGAGGGGCTTGATAGTGAGAACGGAAGGTCGGCGATTAGGATTTTGTTTTTTTTGGCTTCGTATGTTTTTCGCTTGCCGGGAAGGGTGTGTAATTTTAGACCTATGTATAGCTCGAGATTTTTTTCATCTTGTCGTAGTTTGGGGCTAGTATAAAGAATTTTGGCAACGGAGTTTTCTTTTCTCGTGAATGAACGAGTAGTCTAGTGTGCTTTAAATAATCCACATAGGCCTCGTAAATCTCTGCTGTATGGGGGTAGAATTAGTAGTGGCACCAGGGTTGGGGATCTCGGTACGAGTTTCCCTTTGAGGGGCCTGTTACCGTGTTATAGCGCTAACAGCAGTATCAACAGGAGGTATGCGGTTTAAAGCGTCCGCATTCGAGTTTAGTCTTCCTGACTTATAAATTATACAATATACATGTTCGTATTCGATTACTCCATCTCATTAGTCTGGAAGTAGGGTTTTTAAATTCATGAGCGACGTTAGTGGCTGAAGATCGGTTATTATAGTAAAGCGTCGACCATATAGGTGGAGCAGAATTGTTCAACAGCGAACACTATTGTGAGAAGCTCCTTTTCTGTGGTAGAGCATTTAACTTCAGCTGAGTTAAGGGTTCGGCTAACGTAGGAGACAGGTCTATCCTTGAATACTTCGCCTTGCGAAAGTACCGCACCAATGGCGAAATTTCTGGCATCAATAGTGACCAGAAAGGTGTAACGAAGAGCTTGTCAGACGACAGATCTACTTATAACCACTTCTACCTGGGTATATGTAGATACCGCATCCGACGCCTCTTGTTACAAAAATTATGTCCGGGATATGCGTGGGTGGCTGCACAGCGAGTATGCCGCTTGCGATCAGCTGGCTTGGGGCGGTTCTTGCCACCCACATCCCTTCAATGCTTGGAAAGCTATGCACTAAGAGGTAAAATATTTGACCGAACAGACGGACGGACAATTAAGAAAAGGACTTGCCGGTGTGACTGCAGACGGACAGACAGACAGAAAAAAAAGGATCTATGCAGGCTTCCTTCTCCTTGTACAACCTGAAAGCCTAGATAGAAGAAAATTTATTTTATTAAATGCTGCAAAGAAAAGAAAAACAGAAGACCCCAGCAACGCCGAACAAGTGATTAACATCCGGAGACAAGTAAACGCAGAGATTGAGAGAGAGAGATGTGTGTGTGTGTTACGGAATTACCTCACCTTGTCGATACGTCAGCCTCCACCCTCCAGGTTCCGGTATCTACTTACTAATTTTTCCTTCTACCTATCGTGTGCTGCAAAATAAGAGGGACGAAACCAAGGATGAAACGAAGGAGACACGCAGGTATTTGAACGTCTTTGTGATTTTAATTATTTCTTCTTTATTAAATTCCTTTGTTTTTTCTTTTTTCTCGCTTTTCTTTTGACATTTCACCTCTATGCCTCTTTACACTTGCTTTATTAGCTAACGTAATACTAAGACTAATCCCTACTAACTGGCCTAAGATTTATGGAGCTTATCTGATTATGACCATAACTAATGTGGATATAGATACATATAAGAGCCTGTACGTGTTTACCCGCGGGCCCTCCTAGAATTATTTATGTTCGTAATAAGACCTAAGTTATAAGAGTAAGTATGTGTTAATACGCAATTTACAACAAGAAAAGGAAACAATCGTGGACTTACTTAGTTGAGGACCGTATGTAGTCTTGCTCGATAACCGTTATGAAAGGACTCCCTCGCTGCTGTAGGAGATGTTGAGGGGGCACCCTTTTTTGACCGCATACGTTGCTTCACAAGTTTTGTCCGGTTCAACTCACGTGTACTTAGGTGGGCACATTGGCCTCTTTTTTTTTCTTTTTTTTTATTCTTGGATTTGCTTTAATACTTTTTCTTTTCCTTTTTTTTGTGATAAGTATTCCGTTGACTTTTACTTGACTTTGCACTTTTATTATTAGTTCACTGAGTCTTACGGACTGTTAATATTTTCTATTAGCATTTATTTAACTTATTATAAACTTATTATAAACCTTGCGCTTTTACTATTAATTCACTGGGTCTTAATGACTCTTGATATTTCCTATTAGGATTTAATTAACTTATAACAAATTTATTATAAACTTTACACTTTTACTATTAATTCACTGTCAAGAGTACTGAATGTTCAAAAGAAAATGGCCCTTTCGATGAAACTGCCTTTTAGTTCAAATAATCCCTACTGACTCCACTTCAGTTCATCACCTGGGGCTTTTCCACTAATTCCATAAATTCCCTTTAAATGTTCAGGAGGAACTATTAACGCCAACCACTGAAATTAATGCAGGTAAGCGGACCTTAGTTCATGTGGCACCTTTTCACCAAATATATTAATTAACTATAAATTTTCAGGAGGGAATGTTAGCGTCCGCAATTGAAATTAATGCAGGTAAGCACCTTTATGACGCAAGAGCTTTTCCACAAATTAAATAACTTTCCTTTATATTTTTCAGGAAGAAATGCTGATGTCAGCAATTGAAACTAAATGCAGGTATGCGAATCTTAACTCATGTTACACTTTTCCACTAATTATATCAATTTCCTCTAAATTTTCAGGAAGAAATGTTAATGTCCGCAACTAAAGCTAACACAGGTAAGCACCTTTATGACACATGAAGCTTTTCTACAAATTAAATAAATTTCCTTTATATTTTAGGAAGATATGCTGATGTCAGCAACTGAAATTAACGCAGGTAAGGGAACCTCACATCATTTTGCACTTTTGAACTAATTATCTACATTTCCTTTGAATTTTCAGGAGCGAATGTTACTGTCCAACACTGAAATTACCTTTTCCACAAATTAAATAAATTTCCTTTATATTACTTTTTTGCAGGAAGAAATGCTAATGACAGCAAATGAAACTGGCGCAGGTTAGCGACCCTTACATAATGTTGCATTAAATAAATTTCCTTTGAAATTACAAGAGGAAATGTTAATGTCCAACACTGAAATTAATACAGGTAAGCACCTTTACGACGCATGAAGGTTTTCCACAAATTAAATAAATTTCCTTTATATTTCAGGAAGAAATGCTAATGTCAGCAATAGAAATTACCGCAGGTAAGCGAACCTCACATCTGGTTGCGCTTTTGCACTAATTATATAAATTTCCTTTGAATTTCCAGGCGGAAATGTTAATGTCCAACATTGAAATTAATACAGGTAAGCAACTTTTGACGCATGAAAATTTTCCACAAATTAAATAAATTTCATCATGTTGCACTTTTGCACTACTTATATCAATTTCCTCTAAATTTTCAGGAAGAAATGTTAATGTCCGCAACTGAAACTAACACGGGTAAGCACCTTTATGACACATGAAGCTTTTCCTTCATGTTTTAGGAAGAAATGCGGAGGACAGCTATTGAAACTTCATAAATGAAACTCGAATGATCGTCCCGCTAACATAAGCGCGAAACAAAAGCGGATTTCCCCACGCAATTAGCGATGCGAAACCAAAATTCCACCAACAACACGACAGCACAGGTGAATCGGCATGCGCTTTAGACAACCACGCTTTTCAATTCCTCGGTCGAATCTCCATCGCGTATATCAAGATACCGCAATTTAACAAACAACAAACTTTCCAAAAGAGAAAGTCCCAAAAACGGCACAGCAAAAAAAGCACGAAGAATTTTCACCGGCGTTCGTGTATAACAACTTAATCTCGACTGTCCGTGTTCCGGGAGAGCGAACGCTGGACGAAGGGTGTCCAATCATGATAAACCTAAAAGAAAACAAGGAAAACAACACAAAGAAAATTTGTCATAATTAAAGAAATATTTAATACTTATCTAATGTTAGCTTCACAGAATTGTATGCTCAGGGCCACAAAAGGTCACATTTTTGTACTGAAAATATAAAGTTAGGTTAGTAAATACTCAATGTAAACAAACAGTAGGTACATATGCAACATAGTATTTGTAACCACTAAACAAGGCGAGTTTACACAACAAATATAAAATATATATCATAACAATTACAAAACGATAATCATGTACACGAACAAATCTAAAACAAAACACAAAACACAATTTGTAAATAAATTTCCAACTTACCTGGTTCACTGATGGCACTGACTTATGTGAAGAAATGGGATTTGACATTTAGCAGATGATCAATCCCAAGACTCGAAAAATGTCTGTGACCATTGAACTATTTACTGAAATATCAGGCATACCAATAAGTAAGATTGGAAGTAAAATAGAAAATCCACTATAAAAAGAGAAAAGGGGATTGTATATTTTTATGGATTCAGGGGAATTGAGCAGATCCGTTGGATATAGTTGTAACGGAAAAAAAACAAGGGACTCGAACATTCGAGTTCTTGAAATAAAATAAACCGCATCGTTCGAAATCAATTATAAAAGGTAATCGAAATCTAAAGTTTGTTCGTGTAATTATATAGAAAAGAATTAAAATTGAACAAAAACATTGTTGTGAAAAATCGTGGAGTGGGTGGAATTTCGTAGAGTAGAATTTGGCATGAGTAAACTTTGAACTTTGTAGAATTGAAATGTTGAATAGTTTATTTTTAGATCACTGTAGCACTAATGAAGTGAAATTGAAAACTGTGAAATTAACAATAAATAAAATTTTGTGATTAAGAAAAATTATTTGCGCGGGGGGGGTGCTAATTTCATTCCTGAACATAGAAATTCATACGTGACTTTGGTGCAGTGGAATGGCGGCTTAATCAGCAACCAGGGATTTCAGGTTCAATTCCCAGAGTTTGAATATTTTCTTTTGATGTAGGAAACAATTCATTGGATCCATTATTCGTGCTATTGCACATTTTTTTATTGGTCCTTCGAGCCGGATCCTATAGAAACCATATAAATTATAAAGAAAAAGAAACTCAAGTTTTGTGAAGAACAAAGAACTTTATTGAATTTCACTAACGGTCTCGGTTGCGGTTTCGATTTCGGTTTCGGTGCGTCATCTGGCAAATTCTTCTGGGTTCTGAAAAAGAAAAAAACATTGGTGAGTCTTTCATTTTATCATATTATATTTTAAATTGGTATTGGGAATCAATATGGATCAATTGATCATTTCGCAACTGGCACAAAAAGAGATATTGGAAAGATTTATTGATAATTATAAGAAAGGTGGGTTAAGTAGGCGTACAAGTAAATATTACATAAAACGTCTAAAAGATTTCCAAGATTTGTGGGACAATGCAGTAGACAGACACCGTCAGTTAATTGTATTTAAGTTAGCGAATCCTACACAGGCAGAAAAGGAAACATATTTCAAAGAAAATGCCTTTGATAGTATGGAGACCCATTTCATGGACAACTATATAGCAATAGAAGAAAGATTTGAATCAGAGTATCCTGCTACAATAGTGTCGTGTGGGAAGAAAAAATCTGAAGGCGACACTGTAATAATACAAAATTCTGATTCAATTAGGCTACCTAAAATAAGTTTGGAAAAATTTAGCGGGGATTACAGAAAATGGCCAACATTCCACGATCTTTTCAAAAACATTGGTCCATGAAAATAAATCATTATCTTCTGTCCAGAAACTTCAGTATTTAAAATTACATCTAATTGATGAACCAGAGCATCTCTTGCGACATTTTCAAGTAACAGGTAGTAATTATTTAACTGCTTGGAGTTTTTTAGTTGAAATATACAACAATGAAAGGGTTCTGGTCAATACAGAGTTGAAAGTATTGTTTTCGCAAGGTTCACTAGTGCATGAGTCAGCACAAGGAGTGAAAGGATTGCTAGATACAACAACAGAATGTCTGCAGGCATTGTCTAATCTAGAAGTGGCTGTTAAGGGCTGGGACCCAGTTATAGTGTATCATTCTGTACAAAAACTGCCACACGAAACCCATCAACTGTGGGAGCAAACAATCAGTACAGATAGGAAATTACCGTCCTGGAACACATTGAAGGAATTTTTAGAAGCCAGATTCAGAACATTAGAAGCCATATCCACAAAGAAGTCGTCGAATAGTAAAGATCAAAAAACTAATTACAATAGAGCTAAGGCATCCACTCAATCTTTTCATGTGGCGACGAATTCCATCTGCTCAGTCTGTCTTGGTAACCATAAAATCAGACAGTGCCCCAAATTCTCTGCGCTAAATCCTATAAAAAGAATGGAAATAGTGAGAATGAAAGGTTTGTGTATTAATTGTTTGGGTTCAGGTCACCTGGTGGTAAGTTGTCCTAGTCAACACAAATGTTTCCATTGTAAACAGCCTCATCACTCTCTTCTTCATCGAAAAGCGAGCGAAGCTACAGGAAACAAATTCGTAGGTGCAGTAAACAATCAAACGCATAGAGCTCAAAGTAACACTAGGCATTTTAGCAATAACTCGAATAGCTCCAATTCTCAGCCTAGGGCAAATCCATCACCACCGGAACTTCCAGCTGTAACCTCCGCATTCGTTCCAAATAATTATCCTTCCACATCGGCAAATCATCTCAATTCCTTTATATTAAGTCAGGCTCCAAGAGAGTAAATTCTTTTAGCGACCGCACTGGTGAGGATTATTTGTCCTTCAGGTCAAGAGCAAATCGTTCGAGCATTGATAGATCAAGCATCACAGGCCTCATTTCTTACTGAATCAATGGCTCAAAATCTGAAATTGAAAAAAACATGTAATCAATGCAAAAATTAATGGCTTAGGTCAAAGTTACGCTGGACAAGTTAACGCTGTAGTAAAGTTTAGAATGAAACCATTGAACGGCGAAGAAACTATTGAAATTTCTGGACTAATTTTAAGAAAACTCACTCATCTATTCCCATTTCGAACAATTATGCATACAACGTGGAGCCACATACAGGGACTAGATCTCGCAGACCCACAATTCTGTAATCCTGGTAAAATCGATCTGCTGTTAGGAGCAGATGTGTATAGTCACATTATCAAGGATGGTCTAATCAAGGCTCCAAAAGGTACCCCGATTGCTCAGAAAACCACATTAGGCTGGATTCTTTCAGGAGAAATTTTTAGTACTAAGAAAGATACAGTCAGCGTAACGACTCTTCATATCTGCGCCGATTTAAATGAGCAGCTAATGCAGTTTTGGGAACTCGAGGAAATCCAAGGTGCAAACACGCAATCGGAAGAAGATCGACAATGTGAGGAAGCGTTCATGAAATCGTACCGACGTCTTTCCAATGGTCGCTATGAAGTTGAACTACCTTTCAAAGATGAAACCACTTATAGTTATCTTGGAGAATCTCGACATATAGCTCTTTCCCGCCTATACCAAATGGAGAGCAGGCTTCGAAAGTATCCTTCACTAATGGAAGGATACAATAATTGTCTGCGAGAGTACCTCATACTTAAACATATGGAGAAAGCTCATTCCAGTGAACGAATCCATAGAGCAAATTCGAACGGAACAAAAAGTCATTCTAGCTGTTACCTACCTCATCATAGCGTTATAAAAGAAACCAGTTCCACAACCAAATTACGTGTCGTCTTTGACGCTTCGAGAGCAACCCAAAGTGGGGTCTCTCTAAATGACAGACTAATGAAAGGACCGGTAATACAAGATGAATTGGCCACACTGCTCATCAGATGGCGTAAACATAAAATCGCCTTCACGGCCGATATCGAAAAAATGTACCGGCAAATCCGTGTAAAAGGGCATCACACCGAGTATCAGAGAATTGTGTCGCGAGAATCGCTAAAATCACCTGTTGAAGATTATAAGCTATTAACAGTTACCTTCGGAACTAAGTGTGCGCCCTATTTAGCAACTCGTGTGTTAAGACAACTGGCAGTCGACGAGAGTAAGACATATCCCATTGGCTCGCAAATAGCACTTACGGACTTTTATGTCGATGACTTACTTTCTGGAGCAGACTCGATTGAAGCGGCCTTAGAAATACAAACCCAACTCATCGAACTCATGAAAGCTGGAGGATTTTCGCTCAGGAAATGGACATCTAACTGCAAAAGATTGTTGGATGAATTGCCAGAAGATTATTGTGAAACGAACTTACTCTTGAACATTAACAACATGGAAAACATTCGAGCGTTAGGAATGCTTTGGAATCCTCAATCGGACACATTCTCTTATTCTATCAACTTTGAAACCGAATCGTCAAAATGGACAAAGCGAAATATATTGTCAGAAGTCTCCAAACTCTTCTATCCTTTAGGCTGGCTGGCACCTTCAATCATTCTGGCGAAAATAATTATACAAAAATTGTGGCTATCTGGCCTGGGATGGGATGAACCAGTCACCGAGACTCTAGAGAATGAATGGCTCACCTACAAAAGAAAAATTAATGAAGTTGGAAAAATTCAGATTAAAAGATGGATAAATATCTCGGATACTATGTCAACCATTGAAATCCATGGCTTCTCGGACGCATCGATCAAAGCTTACGCAGCAGTCATCTACGTTTGCACGATAGATGCAACTGGAAGACGACACGCAAATCTCATCGCGGCAAAGACCAAAGTAGCACTGATCAAGATAGTGTCTCTTCCTCGTTTGGAGCTGTGTGGGGCTTTCTTGTTAGCTAAGTTGATACAGTATGTCACACAAGCCTTGAACATGACAAAACCAATTTTCCTTCATACATGGACCGACTCTGAAATAGTGATTGCGTGGTTGAGAGGTCATCCCACCAAATGGACCACCTTTGTTGCCAATCGAGTGTCTCTAATTCATGAAATTCTCGGGCAGAATGTGTGGAGTCACATCCCATCAAAAGAGAATCCAGCGGATTGCGCTTCTAGAGGCATGTATCCAGGAGAACTTCGAAACCACAAACTGTGGTAGCATGGCCCCGACTGGCTAGTCAAAGAGAAAGAGTACTGGCCAAACGGAAAAGAAATCAAAAGCACTGAGTTAGAGCAAAGAAAAATCCTCGTCCATACCGTCAACATTGCAGAAGGCGACTTAATCACAAGGTATTCATCACTGAAAAGACTATTACACGTAACTGCTTACTGTAAACGCTTCTTGTCTAATCTAAGAAAACCACGAGAAGGAAGAGAGAGTGGATACCTTAAAGCTATTGAAATACATGAGGCACTAAACACATTGATAAAAGAGGCACAAAGACAACAATTCAAGATTGATATTAAAGCGTTAAGACAAAATAAATCTGTTGATGGTAAAAGTCGATTGCTCAAACTGAATCCATTCGTGGATGTTAATGGAATCCTAAGAGTAGGCGGACGCTTACGACATTCGAACCTCACATATAATGAAAGATTTCCAATAATTCTGTCAGACAAATGTCATCTGACTAAATTAGTAATAGAGAAGACGCATAAAGATACTTTACACGGCGGTCCGCAGCTCATGATGAATTTAATTAATAAAACTTATTGGATCTTGAATGCAAGAAATACCATACGACACCACATACACAAATGCATGCCGTGTTATAGACAAAAAGCTAAGTCCCAAATACAATTAATGGGAGATCTTCCGACCCCGAGAATTCAGATTAATCGAACATTTACCCATACAGGGTTAGATTATTGTGGACCTTTCGACCTAAAAGCTCACAAGGGTCGAAATCCGAAAAAATATAAGGCATACATTGCTCTGTTTGTATGTATGGCCACCAAAGCACTTCACTTAGAACTTGTCACAGACTTAAGCGCAGAAGGATTCATAGCAGCATTTCGGAGATTCTGCTCAAGACGAGGCCTATGCAGTGAGATCTATTGTGATTGTGGAACTAATTTCGTCGGAGCAAGTAGAATACTACACAAACAAAGCCATCAAATGATAGATCAATTAAATGCTGAGATAGCTGCCAGATTGGAAAGTGAAGGTGTACAATTCAAATTTCTACCCCCTGCGTCTCCCCATTTTGGAGGCTTGTGGGAATCCGGAGTACGGTCTACTAAGCATCATTTGAAACGAATAATCGGAAACACCACACTCACGTATGAAGAGTTTAACACAGTCCTCACTCAAATTGAGGGCTGCTTAAATTCGAGACCCTTGTGTGAACTTAGCAGTGACCCCGACGATTTAAATACTTTGACTCCAGCACACTTCTTAATTGGAGACGTTATATTAACCCCACCAGAGCCTTCAGTGCTCGATATAAACACACATCGATTGAACAGATGGCAGTTTCTACAAAAGTTGCATCAAACCTTCTGGAAAAGGTGGAACGCGGAATATTTATGTAGACTGCAACAACGCCCAAAGTGGGCAAATAAAACTGAGAATGTTAAAGTTGGAGATTTAGTTCTCTTAAAAGATGAAAATCTGCCACCATCACGTTGGAATCTAGGACGAATACTGGAAACGCACCCAGGCCCAGATGGACTCGTTCGCGTCGTATCGTTAAAAACAAGGAACACGGTTCTAAAGAGACTTATCACGAAAATTTGCCTCATACCAATAAACCCACGCAACATAGAATAGAAACATTAATCGCTAACGCATATTAGATCATCTGAATAAAATCGAATGGCAAAATATCACAATCAAAACTAATTCTCACCATTTCTCACCACTCTTAGAGTCCAATATCCATATCCTTTATCCAAAGAACCTTATGTCCATTCGGAACATCCTATGTCTATTTACATCCTGTCGAATCATCTTCCGAAATCCTCTAATCCTGATAGCGAGTTGGGCGCTATAACCCTATCCTGTCTCACCCCTTTTCGCTTACTTTCAGGTAACCAGCAGAACATCCGCATTACAACTGTAATTAATTGAATGTCATTAAGATAATATAAGTTTGACAAATTAAATCGAAAACTACTTTGATGTGATAATCAAGATCCGCATAATCCAACAAATGTTTGGCATCTCCATGGACCACGATGCCAAGACCGGGAGTATGTTCCGGGAGAGCGGACGCTGGACGAAGGGTGTCCAATCATGATAAACCTAAAAGAAAACAAGGAAAATAACACAAAGAAAATTTGTCATAATTAAAGAAATATTTAATACTTATCTAATGTTAGCTTCACAGAATTGTATGCTCAGGGCCACAAAAGGTCACATTTTTGTACTGAAAATATAAAGTTAGGTTAGTAAATACTCAATGTAAACAAACAGTAGGTACATTTGCAACATAGTATTTGTAACCACTAAACAAGGCGAGTTTACACAACAAATATAAAATAAGTATCATAACAATTACAAAACGATAATCATGTACACGAACAAATCTAAAACAAAACACAAAACACAATTTGTAAATAAATTTCCAACTTACCTGGTTCACTGATGGCACTGACTTATGTGAAGAAATGGGATTTGACATTTAGCAGATGATCAATCCCAAGACTCGAAAAAATGTCTGTGATCATTGAACTATTTACTGAAATATCAGGCATACCAATAAGTAAGATTGGAAG
The DNA here is from genome assembly GCA_963930735.1 of Dioctria linearis. Taxonomy (NCBI): domain Eukaryota; kingdom Metazoa; phylum Arthropoda; class Insecta; order Diptera; family Asilidae; genus Dioctria; species Dioctria linearis. The sequence continues at coordinate 156,823,838 of OZ005741.1, forward strand.
AAAAATAGAAAATCCACTATAAAAAGAGAAAAGGGGATTGTATATTTTTATGGATTCAGGGGAATTGAGCAGATCCGTTGGATATAGTTGTAACGGAAAAAAAACAAGGGACTCGAACATTCGAGTTCTTGAAATAAAATAAACCGCATCGTTCGAAATCAATTATAAAAGGTAATCGAAATCTAAAGTTTGTTCGTGTAATTATATAGAAAAGAATTAAAATTGAACAAAAACATTGTTGTGAAAAATCGTGGAGTGGGTGGAATTTCGTAGAGTAGAATTTGGCATGAGTAAGCTTTGAACTTTGTAGAATTGAAATGTTGAATAGTTTTTTTTTAGATCACTGTAGCACTAATGAAGTGAAATTGAAAACTGTGAAATTAACAATAAATAAAATTTTGTGATTAAGAAAAATTATTTGCGCGGGGTTCTAATTTCATTCCTGAACATAGAAATTCATAAGTGACTTTGGTGCAGTGGAATGGCGGCTTAATCAGCAACCAGGGATTTCAGGTTCAATTCCCAGAGTTTGAATATTTTCTTTTGATGTAGGAAACAATTCATTGGATCGATTATTCGTGCTATTGCACATTGTTTTAGTCCGACTAACTCGCACTCCCTCATTCGATTCCACTTCCAGCCACAATCAGCCGATAATTCCCTCAAATCAACCACCGGCAGGCGACCACCATACTCGTCGAGTCGCACACTGCTCGAATTCCAAAACGATTGCTAGCGACTGTACTGCTGGCCATATATATGAGTGTGTGTGAGAATATTCTAGGAATTCTCGGCGGGCGTACTGAAATACATTACGTGGTGGTATCATGCGATGTATTACAGCTAGGCGAATTACCGTTTCGTTCTTGGAATTGTAGCTGACTAGCGGGAAGTTTCGACTGAAAGTTTCTAATTTGTGCGCGTTTTGCACAATTTAGAGTTTTTCGTTTGCAAATGATTTACTATTTTTCTTTTTCGTTGGTTTTTTAGATCTGGACTTATATGCGGTTATGTATAGTTATGTTTTCTTTTGGGGTTTTTTTTCTTTATTTGCAGGATTGATAAAATATGGAGATGTAGCAGGGGCTTCTTCTCAAAAATAAATGTATATCTTTAATTTTCAGGGTTTTATTTGCATGTAGAGCTAGCATAGGCTACTTCTCCACCCCTTTTCAGGTACCCTGGTGAAATTATGGGGGTTTCTCTACAGAAGTAGAGAAGCCAAACAAAAAAAAACCAAAGTAGCGTAAGGGGGTATACGCTACAGCGTGGGGACGACCCACCGAGAATAGAGTCTCATGCCGAGCAAAACGAGGAAGGGGAGGAAAGAGAGAAAGAGGAAAAAAAACAAGAGGGTTTGCTTGGGAGGTGAACTATGAATGACATCTTTGCAGCCGCGCCCAACATGAGGACGACCCGCAAGAGTCTCAAGCAGGGCATACTCTATACCATGTGTTGTTGAGTCATAAGATCCCATCTGCGGCCATGATCCCAGTTCGTCTTGAACGAGGGAGGACTGATCTACCAATAGACATCGTCTACCAACTCGCCTCGCCCAACGGACTGTCCAGGGAGAGGTGCTGCGATTGATTTATTGGGTACGGAAATGTTCGGCGCGAGACTACTACTTCGTCAGTGAAATGCCGCTACTTATCGTTTGTCTTCTGCTGAATGAGGTCGCAACACCCCGGAAATCCCCTAATCCCAAGAGAGGAAATTGCTTCGTAACAGATAGAATTTATCTATGAACTGACTCAGGACGGCGGAAATCCCGCGGGATGCAGAAAGCGGGTTCAATCTCTAAGGAAATTGAAGAAAGGACAGGGAAGTAAAACCCTTCAGATGAAGGCTAACTCAGAAGGGGTTAGTTACAAAGGCTGAGACCATCTAAACTTGATAGTTTAGAGATAATACACAATATAAAAAAAATTCGTTGAGACTCCATCCGCACTCGCTGACGCTGTGATATTCCTGGATTGGTAAAAAGTTTGAAGAAAGGACAGGAAAGTAAAACCCTTCAGGTGAAGGCTAACCCAGAAAGGATTAGTAACAAAATTTCAGACTATCTAAACCTGATGGTTTAGGGGCATTGTACTAAATGAAAAAAAGGTCTTGATGACTCATTGGTCGGCTTGATCACTTTACACGTTTCGCAGGCGTGTATGAACTGTCGTACTTCTGAAGCCATGCTAGGCCAATAGTACTGACGACGTAATTTCTCTAAGGTTTTTGCGAACCCGAAGTGTGCTGCGATATGAGGGCTATGCTCTGATTTAATCAAATCGCCCGTGAGACTATCAGGAACCCATAGCTTCCACTGAATCCCATCCTCCGAGGAGTAGTTATTTGGGAACGAAAAGGAGATATACGATGACGTTGTTACTTGGGAACGAGAATGAAATATATACCTTACCACCGCTGATTGGTAAGTTCCGAAAACGGCATGGATTGGAATGATTCGCTGGATTCTCTCCACGTACGTTTTTTCATTGAATGCGGGAGATTTCAGATCAAGCGAACTGACTTGAGCAGGATAAAATAGATCGTCTACTGTCTCATCAGTAAATGACCTGGAAAGAGCATCCGCCACAACATTATCTTTGCCTTCAATGTGAAATTTGAAGGCCTGGAGTTTGTGGCTCCAACGAGCCAGCCTGCCACATAGATCCCTTTGGTCCATGAGCCATTTGAGGCTGGCGTGGTCGGTGATCACTGTAAACTCCAGTCCTTCCACATATGGCGTAAACCTTTTTATGCTCAATACGGCGGCCAGACACTCTAACGCGGTTATACTGTAGTTGCGTTGAGCAGCGTTAAGCTTCCGTGACATGTAAGCAATGGGATGCTCATCCACATCCACAGAACGCTGAAACAAGACGCTTCCAACTCCTGTAGGTCTAGCGTCACACTGAATGAAAAAAAGGCTTGGAGAGGTCGGGACACTGTTTCAGCTGATGGAATGCCAGTTCAGCTTGTTCGTTCCACTCAAACTTGAAGTTTTTCTTTAGCAGGTCTATCAGGGGGCTAGCCATGGTAGCAAACTGTGGGATGAACCTGCTATACGAGCCACACACCATCGCCAACTACAAAGCCGAGATATCTGACCTCTCTCATACAGAACTTGCTTTTCTCCACGTTGATCGTCAGGTCGGCGGCGCGAAGCAACGATGCGACTTGCGCCAGAAGCCTTAGGTGTTCGTCAAACGTGGAGGAAATAATGCGTATGTCGTCAAGATACACAGACACTCGGTCATGCAGTTGGTGAGGGATGACTTTGCACATCAGCTCGCACACTACCTTGAACTGGTATAGGGGCCTTCCCGGCACTGCGAAAGCAGTTTTGTCTCTTGATCACACAGCGAGAGGGATTTGCCTGAACGCATCCTGCAGGTCTATGGCAGAGATAAACTTTGTCTCCTGGAGTCTACTGAGGAGTCCATCTATGAGAGGTAACGGAAATACATCTGGGACTGTTACTGAGTTTAATTTTCGGGCGTCCAGACAGAGGCGCACTTTACCGTTAGCCTTCTTAAACTAAGGTCACTGCGGACGACCATGAACTTTGCCTCTCTTCAATGACCCCTAACGACGGCATTCGGTCGAGCTCGTCATATAGCGATCTCTGCACTGCCGGAGACACTGAATAGAAACGCTGTTTAAGGCGTTTCGCCAGACCACTGTCTATCTCGTGCTCTACCAAGGGGGTGATCACCTCCTGCAAATTCTCCGAATCGTATTCTGAGAGATCGTGCTGTAGCGAACAAGAAGGTGCAGCTTTTGGCAAGGAGTGAAACCAAACGCTCTCCAAAAGTCGATTCCCAAGTACAAGGGTTGCTGAAGATAGGGAACTATGTGTAGTCTCATCATGCGCGTCTTTTCACCATATTTTACGAGGACTCTTTTGTGACCCAGGACCTTTCGCTGCCGCCCATCCGCAATTGAAACTGAAGATGGCATCGAGTGGAACGAAATCCCCATCTTACCCAGGAAACTCTCTGCCGCAGCCCCGAGCACGCTCACATTTGCACCGCTATGCAATAAGCTACGTATCCTTTGTCCCTGAATGTAGACATCTGCATAAGGCCAAGGATCCCAGGGATCCTCTTCATCAGATACTACCGTTTCGGAAATGGCAGCCTTTATTGCTCTGCGCAGGCTGAGGTACCTATATGTGCGTGGGACAGTCCTGGAGGAGAAGGACCCCGACGCCGATGGGAATTCGATGCATCCTCTATATCCGAGGTGGAGATTGAAGTGCTTTCGACCGAGAAAGTGTAACTACAACTTTCTGAAGGACAGGGTTCGGAGTAGGTAGTAAAATTTGACGTGCTTTGCGTGCTGGAATTCTCTGTGTGAGTGGAAGAGTTAAACATATTTACTTTAAGACTGTTAGCCGGTTTAAAATCCATTTTGGGTTCACCAGTTTTGTGTTTTGGGAGCACTGCAGCATCGCTGACAGCCCTACGCCGTGGAGTTAACGGTAGCGGTCTGGCTCGGTGTTGGTAGCCGCTTCTTCTGTCGTGCGCCTGAAGGTTTGGCTTGGAGTCAAACGGCGCTGACCACCTACAAAATTTTGACTCCTGCCTCGGTTTCCCGACCAGCAAGCTCCACCTTTCGTTTTAATTACCCCCACTGCAACGCATCCATAACAGAAGACCCTCTGTGAACCTAGTGGACAGTTGATGTAGACGTGACCCTCAGCCGTATAGTTCCAACAGGTCACTCGAGATCTAGCGGGTCTGTGGATGTCTCTCGGAACATTACTTTGAACACCTCGCGGTGGAAATTCAATGGAGTCTATTTGAATGACTGATCATGATTTAAATACGGCGTGTCCGAATAAATTTCAAGCACTGCTCGTCGCGGTGCGACTGCCCGCGGAGAGCTTATATCAGAACATAATTTTTCAAATCGATTGCATAAGTCCCTCAAATCTAGCACGTTGTCAGTCTGATAGAGAAGTAACGCCTCCTGTAAGGCCGGCTTCATGTTACGACGCAATATTTCCACCAGCTCTGCTTCTGGAATTGGTCTGCACATTTTGGTCACTAACGCATGAACCGCTAATCGAAAATCACTGAATGACTCGTTAACTCCTTGCCTCCTTGACTCAACTATCTTACGAATTTCGTAGTCAATTTCCTGGCTGCGGAATTCGCATAGGAAAGCGGAACGTAGCTCTTGCCACGAATGCATACGCTGATTTCGCAAATATAGCCAATACCAGTTGGCAGCTTTCCCAGTAACGAGTGTATGAAACCCAGCACACAATTCGGAGGCGGATACTTATTCTAGTATTGCCAGAGATTCTACCCGAAATATGAACTCTGTCACATCCAAGCCGGATGTGCCATCAAAATTTAACTTCCAGCGGAAGACAGGACTGTGAGATACGCTGTTACGATCTCTCGCTGCTGGCTGCCGGAGATGAGTTTTAATGTTAAGCGGAGAAACGAACGCGCCTTGTAAGGCTGGTACACGAGACTCAGTATTACTATGTCTCGGCAGCGGAGGTACTCCAGTGACTGGACTCCTATTAAAAATTTTTAACCGCTCGTTGAACGACGGGATACGAGACCTTCCCGAAAGTGGTTCAGCAAAGGCGTGTGGTATGTCTTTGAAAGCTGCCTGAGTCCTGTTCTCCTCGAATACCGGTACATCCGAGTTCGGGTCGGCAGAATTGGCGCGAAGGTTCCCCAAGCTAGGTCCTGGTAAGCCCAACGCAGCGCCTTCCGTTGTCAAATCTGTTTTCGACTTAGCACCTTTCAGCGTATTTGACCCTCGACTGTCTGTGCTACTCACAGGAACTGTGAGCGTTACGCCTCCAACGCCCTCGGTAACAGGCACTCGCGCAAGCTGGGAAGAAGGGCTAGATTCGACACGACGCAGGATACCCTCCAAGATCTGAACGTACGATTGCGCGTCAGACTGAACAGAGGGAGACGTATTGTACAGGCGCCGCGCTCTATGGAGAACATGGTGCACCTGTCTGATATAACGCGTACGATCTTCGTTGGTTCGGATGGGATCCGAGCTCAAACCATGGTTTAGAGCGTCGACTCGACTGATAATATATTCTAATTCGCGCGAGACCTATGGGGTATTCTGCCGGATTCTGATTTCTCGGCCTCTTACACTTCCATGAGCTTACGGAGTGCGTTAGCATCATCAGATCTAAGGTTGTGTACAGCAAATTCGACCTCAATCTCAGCCGGTGATAAAAAGGAGAAGTGAATCTTGGGATGAATCTCCACGACAAACAACACAAAGAAAAAAAACCCTGAGGAAATTCTCTGGTGTTAATATCAAAAGACAATTCACCCGAGAATTGTACCGAATATCTACAAAAAGGATGCGTCTGTAGTAATGCCAACAATAGCTCTGACGAAACTTGTGCCAAATAAGCTTAACAGACAATGTCCTGATGTCACTTTTTATGATAATTCAGCTGATAGTTATACCCGGTATGATTAGATAACAAAAAAAACAGAATTCGTTAATATTAATATCGAAGATAATCTAGCCAACAATTTTGCCAAGTAATATTTAGAAGAAAAAACCCAAGTGCGTTTATCTTAAAGTCGCAGATGATTCCGTCGACAATTGTGCCAGGTATGTATAAATAAAAAAAAAATGCGTTTGTGCTAAAGCTGAAGATACTTCAGCTGCAAGTTGTGCTCAGTAAACTAAGTAAAAAAAACCATGCGTCTATACTAATGATAGGGAATATTCATCTGGAACTGTGCCAAGTATATATAAATAATAATAAAAAAAATGTGTTTGTACTAATTCTTAAGAGACTTCGACCGAAAACACAGCTAAGTAACCCAAAAAAAGGAAGGTGTGTCTATACATATGCCAATTATAGTCCAAATGAAAATTGTGCCACTTATGATTAGAAAACAAGATAATTCAACCGAAAATTGTGCCAAATATATATAACTAAAACTGCTCTGTTTTGGTATTTTAAGTTTTGGATGTTCTAAACAAGCAAATATTTATTTATGCAAATGATGTTTTTCATTTACAAGGGGGGGGGGGGGTGTCGGCTTGACAGATCAACGCGGAAGAACCGCTCACTCCACACAACCAAAAAAAAATCCATTCTCAAGCCCTGCTGGACAAGTTAACGCTGTAGTAAAGTTTAGAATGAAACCATTGAACGGCGAAGAAACTATTGAAATTTCTGGACTAATTTTAAGAAAACTCACTCATCTATTCCCATTTCGAACAATTATGCATACAACGTGGAGCCACATACAGGGACTAGATCTCGCAGACCCACAATTCTGTAATCCTGGTAAAATCGATCTGCTGTTAGGAGCAGATGTGTATAGTCACATTATCAAGGATGGTCTAATCAAGGCTCCAAAAGGTACCCCGATTGCTCAGAAAACCACATTAGGCTGGATTCTTTCAGGAGAAATTTTTAGTACTAAGAAAGATACAGTCAGCGTAACGACTCTTCATATCTGCGCCGATTTAAATGAGCAGCTAATGCAGTTTTGGGAACTCGAGGAAATCCAAGGTGCAAACACGCAATCGGAAGAAGATCGACAATGTGAGGAAGCGTTCATGAAATCGTACCGACGTCTTTCCAATGGTCGCTATGAAGTTGAACTACCTTTCAAAGATGAAACCACTTATAGTTATCTTGGAGAATCTCGACATATAGCTCTTTCCCGCCTATACCAAATGGAGAGCAGGCTTCGAAAGTATCCTTCACTAATGGAAGGATACAATAATTGTCTGCGAGAGTACCTCATACTTAAACATATGGAGAAAGCTCATTCCAGTGAACGAATCCATAGAGCAAATTCGAACGGAACAAAAAGTCATTCTAGCTGTTACCTACCTCATCATAGCGTTATAAAAGAAACCAGTTCCACAACCAAATTACGTGTCGTCTTTGACGCTTCGAGAGCAACCCAAAGTGGGGTCTCTCTAAATGACAGACTAATGAAAGGACCGGTAATACAAGATGAATTGGCCACACTGCTCATCAGATGGCGTAAACATAAAATCGCCTTCACGGCCGATATCGAAAAAATGTACCGGCAAATCCGTGTAAAAGGGCATCACACCGAGTATCAGAGAATTGTGTCGCGAGAATCGCTAAAATCACCTGTTGAAGATTATAAGCTATTAACAGTTACCTTCGGAACTAAGTGTGCGCCCTATTTAGCAACTCGTGTGTTAAGACAACTGGCAGTCGACGAGAGTAAGACATATCCCATTGGCTCGCAAATAGCACTTACGGACTTTTATGTCGATGACTTACTTTCTGGAGCAGACTCGATTGAAGCGGCCTTAGAAATACAAACCCAACTCATCGAACTCATGAAAGCTGGAGGATTTTCGCTCAGGAAATGGACATCTAACTGCAAAAGATTGTTGGATGAATTGCCAGAAGATTATTGTGAAACGAACTTACTCTTGAACATTAACAACATGGAAAACATTCGAGCGTTAGGAATGCTTTGGAATCCTCAATCGGACACATTCTCTTATTCTATCAACTTTGAAACCGAATCGTCAAAATGGACAAAGCGAAATATATTGTCAGAAGTCTCCAAACTCTTCTATCCTTTAGGCTGGCTAGCAACCTTCAATCATTCTGGCGAAAATAATTATACAAAAATTGTGGCTATCTGGCCTGGGATGGGATGAACCAGTCACCGAGACTCTAGAGAATGAATGGCTCACCTACAAAAGAAAAATTAATGAAGTTGGAAAAATTCAGATTAAAAGATGGATAAATATCTCGGATACTATGTCAACCATTGAAATCCATGGCTTCTCGGACGCATCGATCAAAGCTTACGCAGCAGTCATCTACGTTTGCACGATAGATGCAACTGGAAGACGACACGCAAATCTCATCGCGGCAAAGACCAAAGTAGCACTGATCAAGATAGTGTCTCTTCCTCGTTTGGAGCTGTGTGGGGCTTTCTTGTTAGCTAAGTTGATACAGTATGTCACACAAGCCTTGAACATGACAAAACCAATTTTCCTTCATACATGGACCGACTCTGAAATAGTGATTGCGTGGTTGAGAGGTCATCCCACCAAATGGACCACCTTTGTTGCCAATCGAGTGTCTCTAATTCATGAAATTCTCGGGCAGAATGTGTGGAGTCACATCCCATCAAAAGAGAATCCAGCGGATTGCGCTTCTAGAGGCATGTATCCAGGAGAACTTCGAAACCACAAACTGTGGTAGCATGGCCCCGACTGGCTAGTCAAAGAGAAAGAGTACTGGCCAAACGGAAAAGAAATCAAAAGCACTGAGTTAGAGCAAAGAAAAATCCTCGTCCATACCGTCAACATTGCAGAAGGCGACTTAATCACAAGGTATTCATCACTGAAAAGACTATTACACGTAACTGCTTACTGTAAACGCTTCTTGTCTAATCTAAGAAAACCACGAGAAGGAAGAGAGAGTGGATACCTTAAAGCTATTGAAATACATGAGGCACTAAACACATTGATAAAAGAGGCACAAAGACAACAATTCAAGATTGATATTAAAGCGTTAAGACAAAATAAATCTGTTGATGGTAAAAGTCGATTGCTCAAACTGAATCCATTCGTGGATGTTAATGGAATGCTAAGAGTAGGCGGACGTTTACGACATTCGAACCTCACATATAATGAAAGATTTCCAATAATTCTGTCAGACAAATGTCATCTGACTAAATTAGTAATAGAGAAGACGCATAAAGATACTTTACACGGCGGTCCGCAGCTCATGATGAATTTAATTAATAAAACTTATTGGATCTTGAATGCAAGAAATACCATACGACACCACATACACAAATGCATGCCGTGTTATAGACAAAAAGCTAAGTCCCAAATACAATTAATGGGAGATCTTCCGACCCCGAGAATTCAGATTAATCGACCATTTACCCATACAGGGTTAGATTATTGTGGACCTTTCGACCTAAAAGCTCACAAGGGTCGAAATCCGAAAAAATATAAGGCATACATTGCTCTGTTTGTATGTATGGCCACCAAAGCACTTCACTTAGAACTTATCACAGACTTAAGCGCAGAAGGATTCATAGCAGCATTTCGGAGATTCTGCTCAAGACGAGGCCTATGCAGTGAGATCTATTGTGATTGTGGAACTAATTTCGTCGGAGCAAGTAGAATACTACACAAACAAAGCCATCAAATGATAGATCAATTAAATGCTGAGATAGCTGCCAGATTGGAAAGTGAAGGTGTACAATTCAAATTTCTACCCCCTGCGTCTCCCCATTTTGGAGGCTTGTGGGAATCCGGAGTACGGTCTACTAAGCATCATTTGAAACGAATAATCGGAAACACCACACTCACGTATGAAGAGTTTAACACAGTCCTCACTCAAATTGAGGGCTGCTTAAATTCGAGACCCTTGTGTGAACTTAGCAGTGACCCCGACGATTTAAATACTTTGACTCCAGCACACTTCTTAATTGGAGACGTTATATTAACCCCACCAGAGCCTTCAGTGCTCGATATAAACACACATCGATTGGACAGATGGCAGTTTCTACAAAAGTTGCATCAAACCTTCTGGAAAAGGTGGAACGCGGAATATTTATGTAGACTGCAACAACGCCCAAAGTGGGCAAATAAAACTGAGAATGTTAAAGTTGGAGATTTAGTTCTCTTAAAAGATGAAAATCTGCCACCATCACGTTGGAATCTAGGACGAATACTGGAAACGCACCCAGGCCCAGATGGACTCGTTCGCGTCGTATCGTTAAAAACAAGGAACACGGTTCTAAAGAGACTTATCACGAAAATTTGCCTCATACCAATAAACCCACGCAACATAGAATAGAAACATTAATCGCTAACGCATATTAGATCATCTGAATAAAATCGAATGGCAAAATATCACAATCAAAACTAATTCTCACCATTTCTCACCACTCTTAGAGTCCAATATCCATATCCTTTATCCAAAGAACCTTATGTCCATTCGGAACATCCTATGTCTATTTACATCCTGTCGAATCATCTTCCGAAATCCTCTAATCCTGATAGCGAGTTGGGCGCTATAACCCTATCCTGTCTCACCCCTTTTCGCTTACTTTCAGGTAACCAGCAGAACATCCGCATTACAACTGTAATTAATTGAATGTCATTAAGATAATATAAGTTTGACAAATTAAATCGAAAACTACTTTGATGTGATAATCAAGATCCGCATAATCCAACAAATGTTTGGCATCTCCATGGACCACGATGCCAAGACCGGGAGTATGTTCCGGGAGAGCGGACGCTGGACGATGGGTGTCCAATCATGATAAACCTAAAAGAAAACAAGGAAAATAACACAAAGAAAATTTGTCATAATTAAAGAAATATTTAATACTTATCTAATGTTAGCTTCACAGAATTGTATGCTCAGGGCCACAAAAGGTCACATTTTTGTACTGAAAATATAAAGTTAGGTTAGTAAATACTCAATGTAAACAAACAGTAGGTACATTTGCAACATAGTATTTGTAACCACTAAACAAGGCGAGTTTACACAACAAATATAAAATAAGTATCATAACAATTACAAAACGATAATCATGTACACGAACAAATCTAAAACAAAACACAAAACACAATTTGTAAATAAATTTCCAACTTACCTGGTTCACTGATGGCACTGACTTATGTGAAGAAATGGGATTTGACATTTAGCAGATGATCAATCCCAAGACTCGAAAAAATGTCTGTGATCATTGAACTATTTACTGAAATATCAGGCATACCAATAAGTAAGATTGGAAGAAAAATAGAAAATCCACTATAAAAAGAGAAAAGGGGATTGTATATTTTTATGGATTCAGGGGAATTGAGCAGATCCGTTGGATATAGTTGTAACGGAAAAAAAACAAGGGACTCGAACATTCGAGTTCTTGAAATAAAATAAACCGCATCGTTCGAAATCAATTATAAAAGTAATCGAAATCTAAAGTTTGTTCGTGTAATTATATAGAAAAGAATTAAAATTGAACAAAAACATTGTTGTGAAAAATCGTGGAGTGGGTGGAATTTCGTAGAGTAGAATTTGGCATGAGTAAACTTTGAACTTTGTAGAATTGAAATGTTGAATAGTTTTTTTTTAGATCACTGTAGCACTAATGAAGTGAAATTGAAAACTGTGAAATTAACAATAAATAAAATTTTGTGATTAAGAAAAATTATTTGCGCGGGGTTCTAATTTCATTCCTGAACATAGAAATTCATAAGTGACTTTGGTGCAGTGGAATGGCGGCTTAATCAGCAACCAGGGATTTCAGGTTCAATTCCCAGAGTTTGAATATTTTCTTTTGATGTAGGAAACAATTCATTGGATCGATTATTCGTGCTATTGCACATTGTTTTAGTCCGACTAACTCGCACTCCCTCATTCGATTCCACTTCCAGCCACAATCAGCCGATAATTCCCTCAAATGAACCACCGGCAGGCGACCACCATACTCGTCGAGTCGCACACTGCTCGAATTCCAAAACGATTGCTAGCGACTGTACTGCTGGCCATATATATGAGTGTGGAATTCTCGGCGGGCGTACTGAAATACATTACGTGGTGGTATCATGCGATGTATTACAGCTAGGCGAATTACCGTTTCGTTCTTGGAATTGTAGCTGACTAGCGGGAAGTTTCGACTGAAAGTTTCTAATTTGTGCGCGTTTTGCACAATTTAGAGTTTTTCGTTTGCAAATGATTTACTATTTTTCTTTTTCGTTGGTTTTTTAGATCTGGACTTATATGCGGTTATGTATAGTTATGTTTTCTTTTGGGGTTTTTTTTCTTTATTTGCAGGATTGAAAAAATATGGAGATGCAGCAGGGGCTTCTTCTCAAAAATAAATGTATATCTTTAATTTTCAGGGTTTTATTTGCATGTAGAGCTAGCATAGGCTACTTCTCCACCCCTTTTCAGGTACCTGGTGAAATTATGGGGGTTTCCCTGCAGAAGTAGAGAAGCCAAACAAAAAAAACCAAAGTAGCGTAAGGGGGTATACGCTACAGCGTGGGGACGACCCACCGAGAATAGAGTCTCATGCCGGGCAAAACGAGGAAGGGGAGGAAAGAGAGAAAGAGGAAAAAAAAACAAGAGGGTTTGCTTGGGAGGTGAACTATGAATGACATCTTTGCAGCCGCGCCCAACGTGAGGACGACCCGCAAGAGTCTCAAGCAGGGCATACTCTATACCCTGTGTTGTTGAGTCATAAGATCCCATCTGTGGCCATGATCCCAGTTCGTCTTGAACGAGGGAGGACTGATCTACCAATAGACATCGTCTACCAACTCGCCTCGCCCAACGGACTGTCCAGGGAGAGGTGCTGCGATTGATTTATTGGGTACGGAAATGTTCGGCGCGAGACTACTACTTCGTCAGTGAAATGCCGCTACTTATCGTTTGTCTTCTGCTGAATGAGGTCGCAACACCCCGGAAATCCCCTAATCCCAAGAGAGGAAATTGCTTCGTAACAGATAGAATTTATCTATGAACTCACTCAGGACGACGGAAATCCCGCGGGATGCAGAAAGCGGGTTCAAGCTCTAAGGAAATTGAAGAAAGACAGGAAAGTCAAATCCTTCAGATGAAGGCTAACCCAGAAGGGGTTAGTAACAAAGGCTGAGGCCATCTAAACCTGATAGTTTAGAGCTAATACACAATATAAAAAAAACAGTCGCTGAGACTCCATCCGCACTCGCTGACGTTGTGATATTCCTTGATTGGAAAAAAGATTGAAGAAAGGACAGGGAAGTAAAACCCTTCAGATGAAGGCTAACTCAGAAGGGGTTAGTTACAAAGGCTGAGACCATCTAAACTTGATAGTTTAGAGATAATACACAATATAAAAAAAATTCGTTGAGACTCCATCCGCACTCGCTGACGCTGTGATATTCCTGGATTGGTAAAAAGATTGAAGAAAGGACAGGAAAGTAAAACCCTTCAGGTGAAGGCTAACCCAGAAAGGATTAGTAACAAAATTTCAGACTATCTAAACCTGATGGTTTAGGGGCATTGTACTAAATGAAAAAAAGGTCTTGATGACTCATTGGTCGGCTTGATCACTTTACACGTTTCGCAGGCGTGTATGAACTGTCGTACTTCTGAAGCCATGCTAGGCCAATAGTACTGACGACGTAATTTCTCTAAGGTTTTTGCGAACCCGAAGTGTGCTGCGATATGAGGGCTATGCTCTGATTTAATCAAATCGCCCGTGAGACTATCAGGAACCCATAGCTTCCACTGAATCCCATCCTCCGAGGAGTAGTTATTTGGGAACGAAAAGGAGATATACGATGACGTTGTTACTTGGGAACGAGAATGAGATATATACCTTACCACCGCTGATTGGTAAGTTCCGAAAACGGCATGGATTGGAATGATTCGCTGGATTCTCTCCACGTACGTTTTTTCATTGAATGCGGGAGATTTCAGATCAAGCGAACTGACTTGAGCAGGATAAAATAGATCGTCTACTGTCTCATCAGTAAATGACCTGGAAAGAGCATCCGCCACAACATTATCTTTGCCTTCAATGTGAAATTTGAAGGCCTGGAGTTTGAGGCTCCAACGAGCCAGCCTGCCACATAGATCCCTTTGGTCCATGAGCCATTTGAGGCTGGCGTGGTCGGTGATCACTGTAAACTCCAGTCCTTCCACATATGGCGTAAACCTTTTTATGCTCAATACGGCGGCCAGACACTCTAACGCGGTTATACTGTAGTTGCGTTGAGCAGCGTTAAGCTTCCGTGACATGTAAGCAATGGGATGCTCATCCACATCCACAGAACGCTGAAACAAGACGCTTCCAACTCCTGTAGGTCTAGCGTCGCACTGAATGAAAAAAAGGCTTGGAGAGGTCGGGACACTGTTTCAGCTGATGGAATGCCAGTTCAGCTTGTTCGTTCCACTCAAACTTGAAGTTTTTCTTTAGCAGGTCTATCAGGGGGCTAGCCATGGTAGCAAACTGTGGGATGAACCTGCTATACGAGCCACACACCATCGCCAACTACAAAGCCGAGATATCTGACCTCTCTCATACAGAACTTGCTTTTCTCCACGTTGATCGTCAGGTCGGCGGCGCGAAGCAACGATGCGACTTGCGCCAGAAGCCTTAGGTGTTCGTCAAACGTGGAGGAAATAATGCGTATGTCGTCAAGATACACAGACACTCGGTCATGCAGTTGGTGAGGGATGACTTTGCACATCAGCTCGCACACTACCTTGAACTGGTATAGGGGCCTTCCCGGCACTGCGAAAGCAGTTTTGTCTCTTGATCACACAGCGAGAGGGATTTGCCTGAACGCATCCTGCAGGTCTATGGCAGAGATAAACTTTGTCTCCTGGAGTCTACTGAGGAGTCCATCTATGAGAGGTAACGGAAATACATCTGGGACTGTTACTGAGTTTAATTTTCGGGCGTCCAGACAGAGGCGCACTTTACCGTTAGCCTTCTTAAACTAAGGTCACTGCGGACGACCATGAACTTTGCCTCTCTTCAATGACCCCTAACGACGGCATTCGGTCGAGCTCGTCATATAGCGATCTCTGCACTGCCGGAGACACTGAATAGAAACGCTGTTTAAGGCGTTTCGCCAGACCACTGTCTATCTCGTGCTCTACCGAGGGGGTGATCACCTCCTGCAAATTCTCCGAATCGTATTCTGAGAGATCGTGCTGTAGCGAACAAGAAGGTGCAGCTTTTGGCAAGGAGTGAAACCAAACGCTCTCCAAAAGTCGATTCCCAAGTACAAGGGTTGCTGAAGATAGGGAACTATGTGTAGTCTCATCATGCGCGTCTTTTCACCATATTTTACGAGGACTCTTATGTGACCCAGGACCTTTCGCTGCCGCCCATCCGCAATTGAAACTGAAGATGGCATCGAGTGGAACGAAATCCCCATCTTACCCAGGAAACTCTCTGCCGCAGCCCCGAGCACGCTCACATTTGCACCGCTATGCAATAAGCTACGTATCCTTTGTCCCTGAATGTAGACATCTGCATAAGGCCAAGGATCCCAGGGATCCTCTTCATCAGATACTACCGTTTCGGAAATGGCAGCCTTTATTGCTCTGCGCAGGCTGAGGTACCTATATGTGCGTGGGACAGTCCTGGAGGAGAAGGACCCCGACGCCGATGGGAATTCGATGCATCCTCTATATCCGAGGTGGAGATTGAAGTGCTTTCGACCGAGAAAGTGTAACTACAACTTTCTGAAGGACAGGGTTCGGAGTAGGTAGTAAAATTTGACGTGCTTTGCGTGCTGGAATTCTCTGTGTGAGTGGAAGAGTTAAACATATTTACTTTAAGACTGTTAGCCGGTATAAAATCCATTTTGGGTTCACCAGTTTTGTGTTTTGGGAGCACTGCAGCATCGCTGACAGCCCTACGCCGTGGAGTTAACGGTAGCGGTCTGGCTCGGTGTTGGTAGCCGCTTCTTCTGTCGTGCGCCTGAAGGTTTGGCTTGGAGTCAAACGGCGCTGACCACCTACAAAATTTTGACTCCTGCCTCGGTTTCCCGACCAGCAAGCTCCACCTTTCGTTTTAATTACCCCCACTGCAACGCATCCATAACAGAAGACCCTCTGTGAACCTAGTGGACAGTTGATGTAGACGTGACCCTCAGCCGTATAGTTCCAACAGGTCACTCGAGATCTAGCGGGTCTGTGGATGTCTCTCGGAACATTACTTTGAACACCTCGCGGTGGAAATTCAATGGAGTCTATTTGAATGACTGATCATGATTTAAATACGGCGTGTCCGAATAAATTTCAAGCACTGCTCGTCGCGGTGCGACTGCCCGCGGAGAGCTTATATCAGAACATAATTTTTCAAATCGATTGCATAAGTCCCTCAAATCTAGCACGTTGTCAGTCTGATAGAGAAGTAACGCCTCCTGTAAGGCCGGCTTCATGTTACGACGCAATATTTCCACCAGCTCTGCTTCTGGAATTGGTCTGCACATTTTGGTCACTAACGCATGAACCGCTAATCGAAAATCACTGAATGACTCGTTAACTCCTTGCCTCCTTGACTCAACTATCTTACGAATTTCGTAGTCAATTTCCTGGCTGCGGAATTCGCATAGGAAAGCGGAACGTAGCTCTTGCCACGAATGCATACGCTGATTTCGCAAATATAGCCAATACCAGTTGGCAGCTTTCCCAGTAACGAGTGTATGAAACCCAGCACACAATTCGGAGGCGGATACTTATTCTAGTATTGCCAGAGATTCTACCCGAAATATGAACTCTGTCACATCCAAGCCGGATGTGCCATCAAAATTTAACTTCCAGCGGAAGACAGGACTGTGAGATACGCTGTTACGATCTCTCGCTGCTGGCTGCCGGAGATGAGTTTTAATGTTAAGCGGAGAAACGAACGCGCCTTGTAAGGCTGGTACACGAGACTCAGTATTACTATGTCTCGGCAGCGGAGGTACTCCAGTGACTGGACTCCTATTAAAAATTTTTAACCGCTCGTTGAACGACGGGATACGAGACCTTCCCGAAAGTGGTTCAGCAAAGGCGTGTGGTATGTCTTTGAAAGCTGCCTGAGTCCTGTTCTCCTCGAATACCGGTACATCCGAGTTCGGGTCGGCAGAATTGGCGCGAAGGTTCCCCAAGCTAGGTCCTGGTAAGCCCAACGCAGCGCCTTCCGTTGTCAAATCTGTTTTCGACTTAGCACATGTCAGCGTATTTGACCCTCGACTGTCTGTGCTACTCACAGGAACTGTGAGCGTTACGCCTCCAACGCCCTTGGTAACAGGCACTCGCGCAAGCTGGGAAGAAGGGCTAGATTCGACACGACGCAGGATACCCTCCAAGATCTGAACGTACGATTGCGCGTCAGACTGAACAGAGGGAGACGTATTGTACAGGCGCCGTGCTCTATGGAGAACATGGTGCACCTGTCTGATATAACGCGTACGATCTTCGTTGGTTCGGATGGGATCCGAGCTCAAACCATGGTTTAGAGCGTCGACTCGACTGATAATATATTCTAATTCGCGCGAGACCTATGGGGTATTCTGCCGGATTCTGATTTCTCGGCCTCTTACACTTCCATGAGCTTACGGAGTGCGTTAGCATCATCAGATCTAAGGTTGTGTACAGCAAATTCGACCTCAATCTCAGCCGGTGATAAAAAGGAGAAGTGAATCTTGGGATGAATCTCCACGACAAACAACACAAAGAAAAAAAACCCTGAGGAAATTCTCTGGTGTTAATATCAAAAGACAATTCACCCGAGAATTGTACCGAATATCTACAAAAAGGATGCGTCTGTAGTAATGCCAACAATAGCTCTGACGAAACTTGTGCCAAATAAGCTTAACAGACAATGTCCTGATGTCACTTTTTATGATAATTCAGCCGATAGTTATACCCGGTATGATTAGATAACAAAAAAAACAGAATTCGTTAATATTAATATCGAAGATAATCTAGCCAACAATTGTGCCAAGTAATATTTAGAAAAAAAAACCCAAGTGCGTTTATCTTAAAGTCGCAGATGATTCCGTCGACAATTGTGCCAGGTATGTATAAATAAAAAAAAATGCGTTTGTGCTAAAGCTGAAGATACTTCAGCTGCAAGTTGTGCTCAGTAAACTAAGTAAAAAAAACCATGCGTCTATACTAATGATAGGGAATATTCATCTGGAACTGTGCCAAGTATATATAAATAATAATAAAAAAAATGTGTTTGTACTAATTCTTAAGAGACTTCGACCGAAAACGCAGCTAAGTAACCCAAAAAAAGGAAGGTGTGTCTATACATATGCCAATTATAGTCCAAATGAAAATTGTGCCACTTATGATTAGAAAACGAGATAATTCAACCGAAAATTGTGCCAAATATATATAACTAAAACTGCTCTAATTTGGTATTTTAAGTTTTGGATGTTCTAAACAAGCAAATATTTATTTATGCAAATGATGTTTTTCATTTATAAGGGGGGGGGGGGTGTCGGCTTGACAGATCAACGCGGAAGAACCGCTCACTCCACACAACCAAAAAAAAAATCCATTCTCAAGCCCTGCTGGAAAAAAAAAAACTCTCTCTCACTCTCTCTCTCTCTCTCTCTTCACCGCAGAATAGTGTTCATCGCTACACTTCGGTCAGTCCACGCTAACAGCATAGAAAACTAAAATTGTGGAACCGGAGCCTGAACGAAGGACTGCCGTCCCATGATAGGATGATCAGGACGAACACTCCTTTACCAAGGATAAAATCAGAAAAGATGGACAATGACCATCAACTTGGCAGGGGGGTGAAGTTGTGATCAAAGGCGGCTGTGAGTTGTCAGTAATTCAGTGGCTGCCAGTACTCAGGAGAGAAGCAGTAGCCGATTGATTGTATTAATATCTAAAAATAAGCAAAAATAAGCAAAAGAACTGAATCCTTATGTATGCCAATGGTGACAATGCAAACCTCAAAGCAGCTTTAAAAAACCCAAAACCAAAGTGGCTCACAGCCCGAAACATCGTAGCAATTCAATAATACGCTGGCTCCTCCCAGGAACTAGGACTGTAATTGGTATTGGGAGGTGTGATGACATCTACTGCCCACCCTGAAGTATCCCTGGCTGACAGAAAATTCATCGTTGTCTGGAAGAGGCAGCGCACAGACTTTATTAATTGGTCGTTTAAAAAGATGCCCTATTGATTTGATAGTAATGACTCTAACAAGTCCATCAGAGCCTGGATGGACTGCTGCTATACGCCCAAAAGCCCACGGTGCAGGAGAAAGTCTGTCATCTCGTATGAGAACTAAAAGTCCAGGCAGTTGTTGTCGCAGCCATTTTGTTCGTTCTTGCAGATTATTTAAATATTCCGCAGACCAGCGTTTCCAGAAGTGGTGGTACATATTCGTAACCAGTTTTCATTTTGACAGTTGCTTTGGATCAATTAACTCGTCTGTATATTCTGGAACGGTGAGAAGGGAATCACCAATCAAGAAGTGCCTAGGTGTAAGAACTTCAAGGTCGTTAGCATCGGGACTCATTGAGCATAGCGGTCGAGAATTGAGACACGCCTCAATTTGTGTCAGAAGTGTATAGAGCTCTTCAAAAGTGAGACTAGTGCTTCCGATGACACGCTTAAAATGATGCTTTCCGGCTTTCACCCCTGCTTCCCATAGACCTCCGAAGTTTGGAGCACTTTGCGGAATGAAATGCCATTCAGTTCCTTGTGAAGTTAGTAGATGAATTAGTTGAGGTGGCAGTTTAGACTGGCACAGAAAGAAAGACTGTCGTAGTTCCTTCGAGCTACCAACAAAGGTAGTAGCATTGTCGCTGAAGATCTTTCTGCAGTATCCAAGTCGGGCTGTGAATCGCTTGTAGGCGGCGATAAAAGCGTCACTGGTTAGGTCGGACACCAGCCCTAAATGAACGGCTTTAGTAGCCATACAGACAAATAAATCAATATAGGCTTTATGCGCTGGGCGTCCTCGTCCAGGACCATAACGAACAAGAATCGGTATATTGGCAGTAATAATTTCGAAGCTTCATCTCCTGATATTTTGGTAGGTGCTCTTTAATTATGCTTAGTTGTTCACGAAGCTGAATGGGTGTGAGCAGTAGTGTGTTGAGTCTTCCGTGTTTTGTGTCGGTTATTACAGCTAATAAGCTCTTTTGCATATGCTGAAAATTTATCAGACTTAGGGTTACTAGTAATACTTCGTCAGCTTTATTAAGTCCGTTTGCAATTGTCTCTATATGATGTTCCAAGATAGTGATTTGATGATTTAACGTCTCACTATTCTTCTTTATGACATTAATTGTGTGTTCAGCAATGGATGTTTGATTCATTAATCTTATTTAATAGATCTTCATTTTCCTTGATATTCTGAATTCGCTTTTCGTATCTTTCTGCAAACCTTTGATCAAGGATACCAAATAAACTGTTTGCGATTGAGCCCACTATTTCAAGAGGAGCTCGTTTGATTCTAAATCTTTCATTTTCATTTTGTCGTTGTAATATACTATTACATAATTTGATAGGATTCACCATACTGATGTTGTAACTCTAAAATTGTTGCGTTACATAGCTCTTTTGGTATTGTTAGATGGGTGTTTTGTTGGCAGATTTCTGTAAGCCTTTGCACTGATTTTCTTATCCCTGTAAACTCCTTCCAATATGATGACAAGTCATAGTAAATGATAAGATTCCATTCGCTTGAATATAGCTGGATCTCTGATCCGACTTCAAAATTTATTCCTTCTTGTTCTTTAAACCTGGTTATACTATATGGATTATTAGGTTGCTGGGCTATAACTAATATAGTGAGCAATGCCAGTATCATGAAGTTTAGCCATGATTAACTCAGTGAACTTGAGTTATGAGGTGGAATTGTATTTGGCTGTCGGGTGCGTTTAACATTTATATTGTCATGTAGTGAGTTTCAGTACCTCCGCCTTTTGTTCGAGCTTTGAATGCAATGCGAATTAATTATTATGCTCTCGGAAGCAGGATTTGGAACCGTCTCTATTATAGTAGTATCTTCGTTTGTTTGATGCAGGAGTTTCTTTATATCAACCGATTCATTCATGTGATTGTCGATTATAGGAAGCAGCGACACTTTAGTGGCTGGTCATTTCATCCTTGATCCTTTTGTTTGGATTGTTACTACTCTAGTTAGCTCATCGAGCCCAGGGCGCGATTTTATCACTCGGTCAAGTGCCTATTTTGTTGGTGGAAGCTGTTCGTCTTTAATTAGTACCAGATTTCCAATTCGTAGATTCGGTTGTCGTTGAGTTCACTTAGGACGTTGCTGTAGCCTTGAGAGGTATTCGGATGACGATTTTGTCCAGAAATCCTGATGCATCCATCCTACCCGTTGCCACTTATCAAGAGCATTTGGATTATTTTCAAGTTGATTTCTTTCAGGTAAGGCAAGTAATGAAGTGCCAGTCAGAAGTGACCTGGAGTAAGCACTTCCAAGCTTTAGGGATCTTCGGATATTGGGCATAGCGGTCGCGAATTTAAGCATGCTCCAATTTGAGTCAGTCATGAGTGTACACATTTCCTCATATGTCAGCCTGCTATCACCGACTACACGGCGCATATTCCTTGTGAAGTTAGTAGATGAATTAGTTGAGGCGGCAGTTTAGACTGGCACAGAAACAATGACTGTCGTAATTCCTTCGAGCTACCAACAAAGGTAGTAGCATTGTCGCTGAAGATCTTTCTGCAGTATCCTCGTCGGGCTGTAAATCGCTTGTAGGCGGCGACAAAAGCGTCAGTGGTTAGGTCGGACACCAGCTCTAAATGAACGGCTTTAGTAGCCATACAGACAAATAAAACAATATAGTGTTGCGGGCATGGCCTTTGGTTCGTTATTTAAAACACAATATTAAATAATTAATATACAAGTTCTTTATTTCGCTTTGATCATATAAAATTCACAAAACATTCATTTAATCAACTCAACTCTAATTATCGCTAACACTGTACTTTCAAATATCGCAATCTAATTACATACACTTTGCTTCTTTAATTACTTTCGCTTGTTAACACTGCAACGTCTAAGACAAAACTGTTTCTCTGGCGATGACAACTGTTATATTTATACCCTAGAAACTCTCCGGATTATTCTGGAGTATTCTATTCCGAAAGCTTCTATTTGGTCTATTCCTGAACTTTCCTGTGATTTCATAATCGATTCCCCGAACCTGAAGTTGTTTACTCTCCATTGCCAGCAGATGTCACCAGTTGTCTCTTTCTATTGCACGTAACACTGCCCCCTTCTTAAACTTGTTCGTCCGGAAGAACAGGTGGTCCACGGTCTTGATGCTCGTAGTATTGACACAAGCGGTCCAAATGAACAATTTTGGGCTTGCCTCTTGTGCCACGCTGAATCCTGTATACCACGTCTAGTTACTACTGAATATGGTCCTTCCCAGTGTTGTTGCAATTTTGGAGAACGTCCCTTACGTCGTTTCGGGTTGTACAGCCAAACAAGATCACCTTCGTTAAATCCTGCGGAATTAGCGCGTAAGTCATAGCGGCTCTTCATCCGATCAGTATTTGTTGCTAATTTCGTCCTCGTGGCCTCGTGTACATCAGCTTATTGTTGTTTGAGCTCCGATACGTAGTCTTCTGGTAACATTTCTTCACCTCTGGAGGTACCGAATTTGAGGTCGCTAGGTAAACGCATCTCTCTTCCGAATATGACTTTAGCTGGGGTTTGTCCGATAGTACTATGAACGGCTGATCTATAAGCCATTAGGAATACAGGAATATGTCGATCCCAATCGCGTTCATGATTGTCAACTACTTTCTTTAGATGGTCCATCAATGTTCCGTTGAAGCGCTCTACCATGCCATCAGATTGTGGGTGTAGAGGAGTTGTTCTAGTTTTTCTTATTCCCAACATTTTACACATCTCCTGGAAAGTCCGCGATTCGAAGTTCCGTCCTTGGTCCGAATGAAGTTCGTGAGGCACACCAAACGTACTGACCCAATTCGTTATTATTTGTTCCGCAACTGTGGTTGCCTCTTGATTAGGGATTGCATAAGCTTCAGGCCATTTACTGAATTAGTCAATGGCAACTAATATATAACGGTTACCGCCATCCGTTTCTGGAAAAGGTCCAGTGATGTCTATAGCTATCCTTTCAAAGGGGGCTCCGACATTATACTTATGCATTTCTCCTCTGCTTCTGTGTTGCGGCCCTTTGCAAGCAGCACAGACAGTTCATCTGCGGCACCACTCCTCCACATCCTCTCGCATATGTAACCAATAAAACTTTTCTCGTATTTTGGAAATGGTTTTGTTCACTCCCAAATGTCCTCCAGAGGTTCCACCGTGCATTTCTTCTAGATGACGTTTGATGCCGGCACGACTATCTGCATTCGGAAAGATTCGCCATTAGGTGCTTCCCACTTGCGTTTTAATTTACCACATTCAACATGAAGAGAGCTCCATTGAGCCCAGTAACTTTTCAGCTTCTCACTCCGTTCCGAAATATCCTTCCAGTCTGGTCTTTCCATATCTTCTTTCCAAGCAAGAATAGGTGAAATGTCCGGATCTTCTCGTTGTGCTGTTCGCAGGTCCTCGTTGTCCCAACCTGTAGATGGTTCCACGGTTACCAACTGCTGTTGTTTCTTTTTGTTTTATTCGGGTGCAATGTTTGCACTCAAGTTTACATGGACGTCGTGAAAAGACGTCTGCATTTCCATGGATACGACCTCGTCCTGGAGTCGCTCTATCCATCTCGCCACTTGTCCCTCAGGATTCTTAAACTGCAGAAGCCATTTAAGCGCTGCATGGTCGGTGCGAAGGATGAATTTCTGCCCGTAGAGATATTTATGAAAATGCTTTGTTGAACTTACAATGGCAAGTAGCTCCTTTCTTGTAGCACAATAATTTTTCTCTGACTTTGAAAGTGCTTTGCTATAGTAAGCTACTGGAACTTCTTGACCATTCTCCTCCTGAGAAAGCACTGCACCAATACCTTCATAGCTAGCATCCGTGTCTAATATAAATGTTTTTCTCAGCTTTGGATAGTGAAGTACTGGCGCTTCACAGAGCTGTTGCTACAAATTTTCAAAACTTTCGTTGCATTTATCCGACCATATGAACGGCTTTCCCTTTTCGGTAAGTTGATGTGGGCTTCTTGCTATATCTGCAAAACCTTTCACGAATCGCCTGTAGTAGATAGCTAAACCAAAAAAAAACTCCGTAATTGATGTTTGTCCTTTGGTGCTGGCCAATTTCTGACGGCTTCTATCTTCTCTGGATCGGTTCTCACTCCTTGTGATGAAACTATGTTCCCTAAATATTTAACTTCACTTTTGAATAGAGCACATTTACTCACACTGAGCTTCAATTTTGCATCTTTGAGTCTTTGAAGTACGTCCCGTAAGTTGTTTTTATGTTCCATGCATGTCCTTCCGATTACTATTATATCATCCAAATAGACAAGACATGTTTTCCAGGTTAAACCACGTAGAACACATTCCATTAGTCGTTCGAATGTGGCTGGAGCATTACATAACCCAAATGGCATTACTTTGAATTGCCATAAGCCACTGCCAACTGAGAAAGCAGTTTTCTCTCGGTCCTCGGAATGTTTTTCCACTCGCTAGTAACCACTCTTCAAATCCAGCGTGGAAGACCATTGCGCTCCGGAAAGGGTATCCAATGTGTCATCAATCCTTGGTAATGGATAGCTATCTTTTCTCGTCACGTTATTTAGTTGGCGGTAGTCTACACAGAATCGGGTGCTGCCATTCTTTTTCCTAATCAGAACAACCGGCGATGTCCAAGGGCTGTTAGATTCCTCTATTATGCCTTGTTTCTTCATGGAGTTCATCATGTCTGCAACTTCTGGTTGTTTGGCTAATGGCAATCTTCGTGGTGTCTGTCGAATAGGCCTGGAATCTCCTGTATTGAACCAATGCGGGACAAGATTTGTTTTACCATAGTCATCATCATTTATTGCAAATAATTCCGAAAATTCATCGATCACCTCTTTGGCATCGTTTTGTTGTTGTTCACTTAAGGCACTGTACGAAAGAAGTTTCTGATTCTGTTGAGTAGTAGCTGGTATAGTTTTTGTCTCCTTGACATTACTACCATTATCCAAATTGACGATTTGGTAAACGGGTTCACAATTTCCAATTATAGCACCTTCTTTTAGTTGTACCTCATTTTCGGATGTGTCAAGCACTCTGACTGGTATTAATGTTGCACCTTCTGCCTTCACTAAAGTCTTGCCAACGATGATGTTCGATGTAACTTTTGTGGGCTTAGGCTCCACCAGATAGAATCCGCAGGTCCCGATGTCATCAGTAAGCTTTGTCCATATTAGTGTCTCGGAGCATGGCGAAAGAGTAATATTTTCGCAGACCATCGTCCTTACTTTAGCAGGATAATCTGCACCTTCTCCTAGTCTCATAGGAATTTCTATATTGCCATATTTTAGAATCCGCTCTCCGACATCCAGATTTATTTTGTATG
Source organism: Dioctria linearis (assembly GCA_963930735.1). NCBI lineage: Eukaryota > Metazoa > Arthropoda > Insecta > Diptera > Asilidae > Dioctria > Dioctria linearis. The sequence continues at coordinate 156,849,826 of OZ005741.1, forward strand.
TGGTCATGAAGTCTATTCCAAGAATGAAGTCATCCATTATGTCTGAAACCAGGAAAGTGTGAGGAAATAGTAGTTCGCCTAGTTGAGCATCTAAAGTTATTTCTCCAAACACCTGTGCTGCTGCTCCAGTTGCTGTTCTTAGTAGATATTTGGTGATGTTGTGAAGCCATTTGTTCTTAACAAGATCTGCTCTAATAATTGATCTTGAAGCTCCAGTATCGATAGTAACTGCGCAGTCATTTTTTCCTACACTTCCAAATATAACAAGACTGCTATTATTTCTCTGTAACTGAACTACTTGGATGATGACTTCGGGGCTGTCGATTCCACCAACCAGCTGCTGCCCCACGAAGTTGGTTTTTACTAGTTTTCCGACTGCTCAAGAGTAGAGACGATGCGACTAGTCGCTGCTTGATATCTAGTCTCTCCACGAATAGCTTGTTCCCTGGCTCGACATCTTTGGCATTCTTCTTTCCCCTCTTCTTCTGGCAATTCCACTCGGCGACGTTTTCTGCAGCCTCTTTGAAGGTGCCCTGGTCTATTACAATTCCAGCATCGAAGGACACTACGTGAAGGCGGGCTCTGTGATGATTGCACTCTGTTACAAGTATATTCTTCCACTGAAATTTCTCTCACTCGTACTGCACTCCGTGAAGCTTGTCTGGCGGATTCGTACGCTAATTCGTAGGCTAGCGCTTCTGCTGTTGATTTCTGTCCTGATAGCCTTAATGATTGTTGTAAATTTTGATCTGTAATAGAGTTCACAAATGCTTCCGTTGCCACTTCATTGAGAAAATCTGCATTCACGCTGGAGTATGAAAGATGCGCTAATCTTTCTACATCTGCCTGCAGTTGTTGTAGTGATTCCCCATGTTTTTGAATCCTGTTGCGCAACTGTAGGCGATATACTTGCTGCATGTGTTCATCTCCGTAACGTAATTCTATCGCCTGTACTAATGAAGAGTAATTACGTTGATTCTCAATCGGTACAGTTTGTAAGAGTTCTGACGCAGGACCTCGAAGTGCTAACACCAGTGCTATAGCTTTGTCTTCATCATTCCATCCATTTACCTCTGAAGCTGCCTCGAATTGTCTCTTGAAGATATGCCACGAATTTTGTCCATCAAATATTGGAGCTTTCATTCTACCTGCACCGGATATTTCAGTTGCTACGTTTAGAGGCTGGCGATGCTTTATTCTTTCCAGATCTGATTTAAAACTGTCAAGTTGCTCGGTGACTTTTTGTTGAGCTTCCGCCACTTCCTGCTCGATTCCTTCAATTTTCAAATTTTGTTCGTCTAATGAGTTTTTCAGAAAAGTCTTCTGTTCTCGAAACGAGTTTCTAGACAATTCTCCAGAGAGATCTTTTGTTCGTCCAAACGGGTTTCCAGTGATTTCTTTTGTTCCTCAAAATCAATCTTTTGTTCATCAAAACAGGCTTCCATAGATTTCGTTTGTTCCTCGAGAGAATTCTTTTGTTCGTCCATAGATTTCTTCTGTTCATCTAAACGGGATTCCAGAGAATTCTTTTGTTCCTCGAGAGAATTCTTTTGTTCGTCCATAGATTTCTTCTGTTCCTCGAGAGAATTCTTTTGTTCCTCAAGAGAATTCTTTTGCTCATCAAAACGGGCTTCCATTTTACTCATTAAAGTACTCAAAAGCTGTTCCATTTTCATCGCCGGCTCTTCTTCAGCTTCGATTTCTTCCAAGTTCTCTTCGAAAAAAAATGTTTCAGGATTCTTTCCTTCCTCTATCAGAGATTGTCTAAGTCGCTCGACTAGAACTTTCTTTGTGCCTGTCGTTTGTAATGACCGGTTCCCTAACTCCACTTTCAAATCCTGCGTTCGATGCTCGTCCACTTTGCGCCCCATTATTTTAGTAATTCTCTTACAGATGAATATAAATTATTTTCCAGAACTTTCACAATTTAACACAATTTCTCAAAATTAATCACTCTTTTAATTTTTAGTCAATTGCCACCACTTTATTTCGCGAATTTTTTTCACTTCTGACACCAGTTGTTGCGGGCGTGGCCTTTGGTTCGTTATTTAAAACTCAATATTAAATAATTAATATACAAGTTCTTTATTTCGCTTTAATCATATAAAATTCACAAAACATTCATTTAATCAACTCAACTCTAATTATCGCTAACACTGTACTTTCAAATATCGCAATCTAATTACATACACTTTGCTTCTTTAATTACTTTCGCTTGTTAACACTGCAACGTCTAAGACAAGACTCTTTCTCTGGCGATGACAACTGTTATATTTATACCCTAGAAACTCTCCGGATTTTTCTGGAGTGTTCTATTCCAAAAGCTTCTTGACTATTCTATTTGTTCTATTCCTGAACTTTCCTGCGATTTCATATTCGATTCCCCGAACCTGAAGTTGTTTACTTTGCATTGCCAGTAGATGTCACCAGTTGTCTCTTTCTATTGCACGTAACAATAGGCTTGATGCGCTGGGCGTCCTCGTCCAGGACCATAACGAACAAGAATCGGTTCTGCATAATCTAATCCACTATGCAGAAAAGGACGGCTTGGTTGTACTCGCTCAGGCGCAGATGATCTTTGTCTGAAACACGTCATGCAGCGACGAACAAGGCATCGAACAAGATCTCTGGCTCCAAGAATCCAGAACTTTTGTCGAATGTAGCACAAGGTCAGTTGGACTCCTCCATGTAATGTCTTTTGATGAGCATTACGTACGATAAGAGTTGATAATGGACTTCCTTTACTTAATGCAAATTGATGTTTGGAGTCATTAAACATAGAAGCGTTTTACAATCGTCCACCCACCCGAAGAGTCGAAATTACTGTCTCAAAATATGGAGATAATCGAAGAATTGAGCTACTTGCTGATATAGTTCGCCCTCTTGAAAGGTTCTGATATTCTTTAGGAAAAGCAATTTGTTGATCACATCGAACCCAGAATAGAAGAGCATTATGGATTTCTTTGGGTGTTAGATCTCCGGTCTCGCGGCATTTAAGCGATTTGCGAGCAGTTGCATTGTGATGAAATCTAAAAATCCAAGCAGTGACACCTAAAAGTCGATTTAAGGATGAGTATCTTAATATTTGATTCCATCGTTGTACTGGCGTGAAGGTCGTTGCTGCACTTGTAATAGGTGATTTTTCTTCAAGATCTGTTTCAACAACAGGAACAGGCCGCGTTGGAAGTTGCGACCATGCAGTTGATTAACATTTTAGCCACTGGGGTCCTTCCCACCACAGATGATGCGTTACTAGCTGAGGAGCAGGAATTCCTCTTGATGCACAGTCAGCTGGGTTACTGTTTGAAGGTACGTACTTCCATTTTGCAGTTGGCACAAGCTCCAGAATTTGACTCGCTCGATTTGCAATGAACGTCTTCCATTTTGATGGATGAGCTTTTAGCCACGTGAGTACGGTCAGTGAATCCGTCCAACAGTAAATTGGAATGCTTTCGAGAGCTAAGGTTGATTCCAAGCTGTTGACCAACTTAGCTAGTAGATGAGCACCCATTAAATCCAATCTGGGAATAGTTACTGGCATCAACGGGGCAAATTTTGTTTTTGCGCATAGCAGAGATATTTGGACATTATTATAGTCCTGCACTGCTCGAAAGTATACCAGAGAAAAAGCTTGCTCTGATACGTCAGAGAATGCATGAACCTTATAAAATTTCGTCGAAGAATGTATACCAATCCACCTTGGAATATAGATATTCTGTAGATATTCGAGATCTAGTCGGAAGGTTCTCCATTCACGAGCAATATTTTGGGGAAGTGGTGTATCCCAGTCTATCTTTTGTAACCATAACCTCTGGAAGGTTCTCCATTCACAAGCAATATTTTGGGGAAGTGGTGTATCCCAGTCTAGCTTTTGTAACCATAACCTCTGGATCATAGGTTTTGCTATTAGAATGGTTGGTGAGATGAATCCTAGGGGATCATGGAGCTTAGCAACATCCGACAGAAGCATTGTTTTGGTAAGTATGCTTGGTAAATCTGGTATTTTTACTTGAAAGTTAAAGCAATCTGATGATGGATTCCAAAAAAGGCCAAGTGTTTTGTTGACTGCTTCGTTTGATAAGTTTACGTCGACGTTGGATCCCTGAGCTCCAATCAGTTGTAAAGCTTCATCAGAGTTAGAAGCCCACTTGTGCAATTGAAAGCCGCCAGCTTTAAGAATGTCGACTAGTTCTCTTTGAGCTTTGACGCCCAACTGAACAGTGTCAGCACCAAAGAGTACATCATCCACGTAGAAATGATTTCGAATTACCTCTGACCCATTTGGATATGTAAAATTTTCATCCTCTGCCAGTTTTAGAAGCGTCCGGATGGCAAGATACGGAGCAGATGATGTACCATAAGCAACGGTAAGAAGACGATAGCTTTGAATTGGCGCTGATGATGCTTGTCGCCATACTATTCTTTGAAAATCACAATCTCGTCTGTTTACTCGAATCCGCCTGTACATCATCCTGATATCTACAGTAAATGTGATTAAGTGATGTCTACATTGTGAGATTATTACACAAAGATGGGTTTGTAATTTTGGTCCAACGGCCAAATAATCGTTCAGCGATAATCCTCCTTTTGACGGTCTTGATCCGTTAAAAACTACAGGAAGCTTAGTACTGACATTGTTTTCTCGTATAACACCACGATGGGGTAGGTAGAAGTGGCAGGCAGGTTGATGATTGCCCTGTTCGTCGGAGATTAATTCCATATGGTTATGATTGTAATATTCCTCCATGAAATCAGTATAGCGAGTTTTCAATAGGTTGTTGGAGAGAAACCTTTTTTCCACTATTAATAAACTGCATTGGACAATGAATCACCAAAAGCTTTTTGGTTGGTATATTCGTGGCGAATAGGTAGTCTTACTATATATCGACCATCTGTCTCTCGTCGAGTTGTGGTCTTATAGAAGTCTTCACAGGCTTGGCCCTCTTCTTTAAGAGTTTTTTGAGTAGATGGAACATCCTCTAGTTGCCAAAACTTTTGAAGAAGAACATCTAATTGGTCGGAGGAACTATCTGGATAGGTGTGATGTACGTTAACTTCAGATATTTCTGGATATGGTTTGGTATCAATAGGTCCTGATAAAATCCAGCCAAGGGATGTGTTTTGCGCCATTGGACTGCCATGTCGTGGTCCATCTCGAATTATCAGATTGTAGATATCAGCACCAATAATTAGATCGATGGAAGTATTTTCAGTAAATCTTGGATCGGCTAGATGTAAGTCCTGAAGATGTGAGAAATTGCTTATTGTCCTCATAGGAGGAATTGATATCTTCGATAGTTTAGGCAAAACTAATGCAGCAGTTTGTAACGAGAAATTCGGCTCGGCAACAGATTGAATGATCACAGTAACTAAAGATTTCACAATTCCGCTTGAGGATCCTACGCCTTGCACAGGAATGTTGACTTTTCTTGAATGTAAAGGTGGCTTGTGAGCCTTGGTCTATTAGTGCAGGAATATTGAGCGTCTTCATTTGAGGTGATACCAAAGTAACTTGTGCTGTCGCAAGAAGGATTGTGCGTGGCCAATGTGTTATCTTCATATTAGTAGTAAACGCTGTTATGTGACCAGCAGTATAAGATGAAGCTGGATTTAAATTAGATGCAGATTGGTTATCTCTATCTGGCTGCATCGAAGAAACAGCATTGGTAGCACAAGTAGACGAACCAAATGGCATATAAGGAAAAGAATCCTTTTGTTGTAAATGTAACATCGTGCGATGCTTGTTGATTACACTGCTTGCATCTCTTGTGTGACGGGCAATTGTCAAATGAATGATCTGGCCGCAAACAATTGAAGCAAAGTCCTCCCTTAGCCACGAAGTCGCGGCGGTGTAATACAGCTTGCTGTCGAAACGAAGGACAGAAGAGCAGGTGATGCTTTCCAGTGCATTTTGGACATTTACTGAATTTTCCAGTGACTTTATTAGTAGCGACATGTACTTTGAGCGGTGGAATCCTGCTTGACGGCTTCTGGAACATAGTCTTATTGTTGTCTTCGGGTAAGCTTCGCTAACATTGATCGCTTCAAGTGTATTAATGCGATGCTGCAAGAAGGTACATAGCTGATCAAACGTAGGAAGAATAGTGGTAGAGCTGAAAGGATTTTCCCAATCTTTCATTGTAACTGGATCTAAGCTTTGCACTGTACTAAAGACTAGCCAGTCATCCCAACTTTTCACTGGACGATTTAAAGACTGTAATGCTTTTACAGCTTCATTTTTACCATCATAAAGCTGACGTAGACTCTCAGCTGATTCGCTTGGCATTGATGGCAACGAAGATAAGAATTTCAAAGAGGAAGTGACAAGTAGTCGGGGGTTTTAATATCTATCACAAAGTAATTGCCATGCTGTGGCATAGTTGGCATCAGTGATCATCGTGTTCCGTAGCAGCTGCTCCTTTAAGATCATCATTTGAGTCAATAAGACTTTTAAATAAGTCGTGGAAAGCTGACCACTTTAAATCTCCACTAAAGCGAGTGAGTTGAATTTTGGGAAGATTAGAGGTGTAATTGTTGGCCCCTGAAGTACTTTGGCGGTTGGTAAAAGAGTCAGGATAATCAGGTTTAAGTTTCTTTACCAACTCTCTGAGTTCGCTATACGCTTCAAAGTAAATTAACTCAGTCGTCTCATACTGATTTTCTTTAAAATATGGAGAGGGGAGATCTTCACTAGTACAATCTGTTATAAGCTCATAATGAGCAGACTGAAAGTTATCCCAATATTTGCTCAGCAAGTCAATTCTAATTTGAAAGAGACTTTCATTATACTTCTCTTTCCCACTTTTCTTCGTATTATCGATAATGTTTTCGATACGAGTCATCACCTGTGTTTGCTTTTGAATTAGCTTTTCCATTTTTAAGTTCGCTGTAATGCCAAGATAACTGATATGACTGTGTGAGATGAACGCAATTGTTTCAAATTATCCGTCAGTGCAAATGCCACCAAAAATGTCTCAAACTATGTAAGTTGTACTACGTACAATTTTTCGAAACTACTAGGTGAATGTCGCATCCTCTGGAATCCTCTTAATGAATAAATCCAATTTTGCACAGTTATGAGCAACTGATTATAAACGCTTTCGATTGAACGAACTTTTTGTAATGAATAATTTTCCCGTTTTTCACTTTTTCCCGGATTTCGGCACCAAATGTTCTTTCCGTGTGAGGAAATGTATGAAGAGAAATAGCGAATGAAAAAATATACAAAACTTCTATTCAATTTAAATGACTTTATTCAAAAAACTAATATCTGCTATTTGAACTCTCGACAAGAAGTGACATTGAAAAACAACAATTGACAAAATTAAGAAAACGGCTAACTTAGATGTATAGACAATTCTTTTTAACGAGAGAAATAGACACAGTAGTGAATCACAGTAACATTGATATTTGCTTTGTTATTAGATTTAATTTACAGATGTTGTTGTTGTTAGCAGTCGAGTGAAGCTTGGCCAAAGGCCACCAGGAAATCGGACGAATTTGGCCGCCATGTGTAACGCAAATGGACGACCAAAAAAAAATCAAAAATTAGGATTTTACAGCAAAACCTGAATTCAAAGTTTGAATAGGAATAAGTAATATTGATTGCACTTTAGTCAAGAGAAGCTTGACTAAAGGCCGAAAAACAAAACCAATGCTTGGGCGCCATTTGTAACGCAAATGGACGACCAGAAAAAATCAAAAGTTAAGATTTTACAGCAAAACCTGAATTCAAAGTTTGTATAGGAATAAGTAATATTGATTGCACTTTAGTCAAGAGAAGCTTGACTAAAGGCCAAAAAACAAAACCAACGTTTGTAAAGCTGTGCACTAAGAAGTAAAATGTTTGATCGGACAGACGGACGGACAATTATGAAGGCTTCCTTCTCCTTGTGGAACCTGAAAGCCTAGAAAGAAGAAAATTTATTTTATTAAATGCTGGAAAGAAAAGAAGAACAGAAGACCTCAGCAACGCCGAACAAGTGATTAACACCCGGAGACAGGTAAACGCAGAGATTGAGAGAGAGAGAGAGAGAACGTGGACTCCCGGTGATAATGGAGTCCTGACTTGACGTAGACGGGCCCATCGCCCTCATCCGCCCTGGCTAAGACGCCGCAGTACAAAAGAATCTGAGCCCCATGTGTGTGTGGTTTACGGAATTACATCACCTTGGCGATACGTCAGCCTCCACCCTCCAGGTTGCGGTATCTATTTACTCATTTTTCCTTTTACCTATCGTGTGCTGCAAAATAAGAGGGACGAAACCAAGGATGAAACGAAGGAGAGACGCAGGTATTTGAACGTCTTTGTGATTTTAATTATTTCTTCTTTATTAAATTCCTTTTTTTCTTTTTTTCTCGCTTTTCTTTTGACATTTCACCTCAATGCCTCTTTACACTTGCTTTATTAGCTAAACGTAATACTAAGACTAATCCGTACTAACTGGCTTACGATTAATGGAGCTTATCTGATTATGACCATAACTAATGTGGATATAGATACATATAAAAGCCTGTACGTGTTTACATGCGGGCCCTCCTAGAATTGGTTATGTTCGTAATAAGTTATAAGAGTAAGTATGTGTTAATACGCAATTTACAACAAGAAAAGGAAACAATCGTGGACTTACTTTGTAACGAACTATATTGTAGGGGAAATCTTTATAGAGACGATTAATTTTTGTTCATGTAAAATTTTCGTTTATATATAATTCACAATTAGAATTTGAAAATAACATATAAGTAGAGGCATAATACTCAGGCAAAGGCACCTCTTCCAGTACCCGAATCCCCACCTATCCCGACGTTTAAATGCCGAACTGGCTTGCCCGGAAAGCATTTAAACATCCAGAACGCAATCCGACGGTAGTACGTGTGCTAAAACGGAATCCATACCCACACCCTTAAGTCCGAGCAAGTACGTGAAGAACGGAAAGTTGATTGGTTGTACGTGTGATACAACGGAAGCCACTCAGCCTGTACGTGTGCAACGGAAAGCCATCCGACCGCCTTACTCCTGTCAAAGCCAGTACGTGAAAAACGGCACGCTGTGTGGTTGTACGTGTGATACAACGGAAGCCACTCAGCCTGTACGTGTGCAACGGAAAGCCATCCTAGACTCTTTGCTGCCGAGTAAGTACGTGAAGAACGGAACGCTGAGGGGTTGTACGTGTGATAAAACGGAAGCCGCTCGGCCTGTACGTGTGTAACGGAACGCTAAGTAGTCTACGAACCCACATCTCACATTTATAACAGGAACACAGCCACAAGAAGCAATAAAGAATCAAACATCTAAACGAGAAACCAGCGTTGTCATTTAGCCCTGAACTCCATTGCAGCAACCCAGCCAAAAATTTGACGTTTTCCACCGACGACCGTATTGGCGCCCGAGCAACTCGCGACCGACCGAGCAAACGTCACAACTTATATGAGGAAGTAGGACCGTATGTAGTCTTGCTCGATAACCGTTATGTAAGGAGTCCCTCGCTGGCTGTAGGAGGTGTTGAGGCTGCAACCTTATTTGACCGCATCTGTTGCTTCACAAGTTTTGTCCGGCTCAACTCACGCGTATTTAGTTGGGTACATTTGGCCTCTTTTTTTTCTTTTTTTTATTCTTGGATTTGCTTTAATACTTTTTCTTTTCCTTTTTTTTATGATAAGTATACCGTTGACTTTTACTTGACTTTGCACTTTTATTATTAATTCACTGAGTCTTACGGACTCTTAATATTTTCTATTAGGATTTTTTTAACTTATTATAAACTTATTATAAGCCTTACGCTTTTACTATTAATTCACTGAATCTTAATGTCTCTTGATATTTCCTATTAGGTTTTAATTAACTTATTATAAACTTATTATAAACTTTACACTTTTACTATTAATTCACTGGCAAGAGTACTGAATGTTCAAAAGAAAATGGCCCTTTCCACTTCAGGTCCACTTCAGTTCATCACCTGGGGCTTTCCACTAATTCTATAAGTTCCCTTTAAATGTTCAGAAGGGACTATTAACGCCAACCACTGAAATTAATGCAAGTAAGCGGACCTTAATTCATCCGGCACCTTTTTCATAAATTATATAAATTAACTTTAAATTTTCAGGAGGAAATGTTACCGTCCACAACTGAAATTAATACCGGTAAGCACCTTTACGACGCATGGGGTTTTTCCACCAATCATATGAATTTCCTTTATATTTTTCAGGAAGAAATGCTGCGTTCAGAAATTGAAATTAACGCAGCTAAGCGAACCGTACGTCATGTTGCCCTCTTCAATTAATTATATAAATTTCCTTTGAATTTTCAGGAGGAAATGTTAGGTCCGCAACTGAAATTAATGCAGGTAAGCACGAGCATGAGCTTTTCCACAAATTAAATAACTTTTCTTTATATTTTTCAGGAAGAAATGCTGATGTCAGCAATTGAAACTAAATGCAGGTATTCGAATCTTAACTCATGTTACACTTTTCCACTAATAATATCAATTTCCTCTAAATTTTCAGGAAGAAATGTCCGCAGCTGAAGCTAACACAGGTAAGCATCTTTATGACACATGAAGCTTTTCCATAAATGAAATAAATTGCCTTTATATTTTTTTTGCAGGAAGAAATGCAAATGTCAGCAATTGAAACTAATGCAGGTAAGCGACCCGTACATATTGTTGCACTTTTCAACTAATTAAATAAATTTCCTTTGAATTTATAGGAGGAAATGTAAATGTCCAACACTGAAATTAATACAGGTAAGCACCTTTACGATGCATGAAGATTTTCCACAAATTAAATAAATTTCCTTTATATATTAGGAAGAAATGCTGATGTCAGCAACTGAAATTAACGCAGGTAAGCGACTCTTACATAATGTTGCACTTTCCAACTAATTAAATAAATTTCCTTTGAATTTACAGGAGGAAATATTAATGTTCAACATTGAAATAACTACAGGCAAACACCTTTATGACGTATGGAACTTTTCCACAAATTAAATACATTTTCTTTATATTTTTGGAAGAAATGCTAATGTCAGCAATAGAAATTACCTCAGCTAAGCGAACCACACATCATGTTTCGCTTTTGCACTAATTATATAAATTTCCTTTCAATTTCCAGGAGGAAATGTTAATGTCCAACACTGACATTAATACAGGTAAGCACCTTACGACGCATGAAGATTTTCCACAAATTAAATAAATTTCATCATGTTGCACTTTTGCACTACTTATATCAATTTTCTCTAAATTTTCAGGAAGAAATGTTAATATCCGGAACTGAAACTAACACAGGTAAACACCTTTATGACACATGAAGCTTTTCCACAAATTTAATAAATTTCCTTTATGTTTTAGGAAGAAATGCTGAGGACAGCGTTTGAAACTAACGCAGGTAAGCACCTTTATGGCGCATGAAGCTTTTCCACAAATTTAATAAATTTCCTTTATATTTTAGGAAGAAATGTTGAGGACAACAATTGAAACTTTCTAAATGAAACTCGAATAATGATCGTCCCGCTAACATAAGCACGAAACAAAAGCGGATCTCTCCACGCGATTAGTGATGCGAAACCAAACTTCCACCAACAACACGACAGCACAGGTGAATCGACATGCGCTTTAGACAACCACGCTTTTCAATTTCTCGGTCGAATCTCCACCGCGTATATCAAGATACCGCGATTTAACAAACAAAAAACTATCCGAAAGAGAAAATCCCAAAAACGGCACAGCAGGAAAAGCACGAAGAATTTTCACCGGCGTTCGTGTACAACAACTTAATCTCGACTGTCCGACTAACTCGCACTCCCTCTGTAACGAAGAGCTTGTCAGGCGACAGATCTACCTACCGTGTACAACAACTTAATCTCGACTGTCCGACTAACTCGCACTCCCTCTGTAACGAAGAGCTTGTCAGGCGACAGATCTACCTACCGTGTACAACAACTTAATCTCGACTGTCCGACTAACTCGCACTCCCTCTGTAACGAAGAGCTTATCAGGCGACAGATCTACCTACCTCCACTTGTACCTGAATGTAGATACAAACCGCACCCGACACCTCTTTGCCACAAAAATCATATCCAGGATATGCGTGGGTGGGTGCACAGCAATTGCCGCCAGCGATCAGTCGGCTAGGGGGAGTCTTTGCCACCCAGATCCCTTCTATGCTTGTTAAGCTGTGCTTAGAGAAGTAAAAGGTTTGACCGGACAGACGGACGGACAATTAAAAAAAAAGGACCTGAGTGTGTGACTGCAGACGGACAGACAGACAGAAAAAAAAGATCTATGCAGGCATCTTTCTCCTTGTGCAACCTGAAAGCCTAGAAAGAAGAAAATTTACTTTATTAATTGCCGCAAAAAGAAGAAGAACAGGAGACCTCAGCAACGCCGAACAAGTGCTAATTCACCCGGAGAGTTTTCAACGCTGGCAGATGAACGACTGAGACAGAGTGAGAGAGCTGAGGGGGGGGGGGGGGGGGGGGGGGGTCTCAGATGGTGTTGAGACCCGGCTTTGGTTAATATTGGGCCCAATCGCCCCCATCCACCCTGGCTAAGCATCCAAAGCCGTATCAAAATGCTCAGACCCATGGTGGTGTTCGTAATAAAAGGTACGGTGCCCCTTAGCGCTCCATCACAAATTCACCCCCCCCCCCCCGCCATCAGGGAGATTTAGTCACTCATGATTGTTTCTGGCGGCATGAATATGAAATTCCACCAGTGGGCGGAAACAAGTGTGAAAGAATCAAAATAGGAAGAGAAAGAAGAAAAATACGAAAAAAAAGGAAAATTGGAACACTGGAATGATTTCTTTTTTTTTCTTTAATCGGTTAGTTCCGCAATCCATCCAAATCTCTATAAATTAGCTTACTACTAAGATACGCCCTACTAACTGAGCTTAACGCTAGGAGAGCTTATACTAGCACTTGTCCTACCTTGTTCATTGTATATATATACAGGGTGTCCCAAAAAATAGTGATAATCGGAAGCCTGGAGGTAGAGCGTCCCTCGGGGAATCCAAATCACCCCCATGTGTGTTCTACGGTTTTTTGTAGTTTTCGAGTTATTGCAAATTTTCAAGTTTTTTCGCTAATTACGTTTTGTACGGTAATTTTGGTCCTAGCGGTCGAAGAAAGTGAGACAGGCACATATTTTTTTTTCTCGAAATAGCGTAACAGTGCATCTGTTGTATTTAAAAACATTTATTTCAATACTCTTCACCATTGTCTCAAAAAGTAATGTTGAATTTTTTCTTTTACCAAAACAAAAACCGACGTGAATGTTCTATGGATATTTTAAGAAAAAAGCACCATATTTTTTTTTTTTTAGAAACTGGTTCAAAAACTTCATTAGTTCATCAAATTTACTTGGCGCAAATTTGATCAAGTTATCTCAACGGCATAATACTTAAATTTCAATTCAGATTGTACTAAGTGTAAAATTTAAAAATTTTACTTGGGAAGTAAAAACAAGTAAAACTGAAAATTAAATAACAATAATTGTTTTAATTTTGAAAAATTACAAAAAGTTTTCATAATATCTACTTTCCTTTTCGACACATAACAGACAACGGCGGAAAAATTCTCTTTCAGCTGATTGAGTGCTTGTCTGTTTCTTTTGATGTTTTCTTCCCCCGCTCTTAATATACTCGACAAATCTGCCAAATTTCTGCATTCTTTACAATAAACCAGCTCCTTGTAGTAGCCCAAGTATTTTGTTTTGCTTACGAACTTAGACTTTGATTAGTGACGTAGTGAAAATACATGAAATTGTGACCTTGGAGGTAATTCTGGACTACGAAATCATGAGCTATTTACTGAATGAATACGCGGAAATGCACTTTTATTATGGCTGGACAAGAGGGAACGCTTCGGAAGCAGCAAGACTCTACAGGTAACATGTAGAACGCAGAGGTGGGCCTCAGCCTGAAAATTTCCCGGATTATCATATGATCGAGAGAGTACATAACGCATACATGGAAGATCGTAACCCTCGAACCAGGCCTGGCCGACCAAATGTAATTATAGACCCTGAAATAGTGGATGCATTTGTTGAGAAAGTTGTCAGAGATCCATCATGCAGCGTAAGGGATGTGGAGCGACGAACTAGAATTTCGAAATCACGAGCGATCGCATACTCAACTCGTCTCATCATCTACACTATATCTAAAAGGTGCAACAATTGAAACCAGAGGATTATCCCAGAAGAGTGACATTTTGCCAAGAAATGTTCAGGCCGAGAATGAAAACTTCTTTGATTCAATCTTGTGGACTGACGAATCACACTTTCGACGCAATGATATCTTCAATATACACAATTATCATTCGTGGAGACTTGAAAATCCGCATCTAGCACGTGAATCAAATTGTCAAGAACAATTTAGTGTAAATCTTTGGTCTGGAAGGGCAGTTGGTGGCCCGTTGAACTTACCAGAACGTTTAAATGGTGAGTCTTACATCCAGTTTTTGACAGAAAACCTTAATGAATTGTTAGAGGATTTTGATTTAGAACCACAAAGAAATATGTTATTTCAAAATGATGGAGCTCCGTGCCATTATGCCAACGCCGTGAGAAATTACTTGAATCACATATTTCAGGGAAAATGGATTGGCCGCGTTATGGGTAATGAAATGGACAGTATTCGGTGTACCAAAAAAATCTATTCCACCTATATAGAGAGGAATGCGAATCACCTGAAGCCGCGTCATCAGATCACTCAGTTACCAGTCTCCGATTAACAGTCGGGATCTGTGGAAACATACGGCTTTAAATCCTGACTGTGCCAATTCCCCTGTACAACTCCAGTTCGTAAGTCCACGGGGATAATCTACGTTTAACTGTAAAGGGACCAATGAAATTTGGCGCTAGCTTCGCGCTAAAATATTTAGCAGCGTCCGCTAGCACAAAGTTTCTTCTCCAAACTATGTCGTTCGGATAAAATTGCCTATCTGGCCTTCGTAAGTCATAGCTTCTTTTCCCAATCTGGCTAAGTAGTGATGCTAGGAGAGCACCAGACCACCGTTTTAGCTTCCAAGATTTCACCACAGATGGCGCCACCGGCGCTAGGTCGTTTGAGTCCATGCTAAATGTAGATTTGTGTCTTGGCTGTATTGGTTTGTGTCTTGGATGCACCATTGAGTTTCGACTGCGCCCTAGCGGGATTAACTGGTACAGGGATGTGTCATTTGGTCTTGACTGCGCTCTAGCGGCATTAGCATGTTCCGGTACTACGGTTTTCTTAGATAGATATGTGGTGCACCTAAATGTAGGCTTTTGGTTTTGAACTAATAACTAAGTTAATAGTAGGAAATTTTTGTTCATGCCAATGGATTATAGATGGTTGTATGGGGGGGGGTAATAATATAGACAGGGGGTAATGAAATTTTCATCAGAAATCCTCTACGGGCTTTGGTTTTGGTGATATTAGCGTAATAATTATTCAAGTTATTTTTGCTCATGGAAATGGATTCTTGATGGTGTGGGGTGGGAGGGGGAACGAAATTTTCATCAGAAAGCTTCTACGGGCGTTGGTTTTCGAGATATTAGCGACATATGTTCAAACAGTTAGCTAATTGTCAATTATATAATTACACTTAATTGGAAATTAGCTATTGGCAATTAGATATTTGGCAATTAGCAGCTTGGTTGGTAATTAGCTAATTGGCAATTAGGAATGTGTGTGATGTGTTTTACTCGAATTTTCAAACAAATTTAAGTAATATCAACACTTGCAGATAAGAAATATGAGGCGTATTGAAGCAATGTCGGCAAATCTCTCCTCAAATCTTGTTAAAGGTAAAAAATATGGTTGCTACAAAATACTCCGGTACTACGGTTTTCTGGATGTGGGGGACACGAGACCAATTTGGGGATACGAGACCAATTTTAGCACTCTCCAGCATAGGAAAAAAGCATAGGATTTCGATTTTGTTTCTGAAGTTCGCTTAATTTTCATCTCGAGTCGTGGGGATACGAGACAACTTTGGGATACGAGACCACTTTTAGCACTCTCCGTCATAGGAAATAGCATAGGATTTCGATTTTGTTTCTGGAGCTCCCTTCTTTTTTACCTCAGACCTCGTAGCTCTCTAAGTTGACATCAACATTTTTCATCTTGAGTTTTGGGGATACGAGATCACTTTCAGTACTCTGCAGCATAGGGAAATAGCATAGGTTTTCGATTTTGTTTCTATTCAGTCTTGACTGGCTTATTATCTTGGATGTGTCATTTGGTCTTGATTGCGCCCTATCGGCATTAGCCGTTACTACGGTTTTCTTGGATGTGTGTGTGTGTGGTGTATGTGTGCGTGTGTGTGTGTGTGTGTGTGTGTGTGTGTGTGTGTGTGTGTGTGTGTGTGTGTGTGTGTGTGTGTGTGTGTGTGTGTGTGTGTGTGTGTGTGTGTGTGTGTGTGTGTGTGTGTGTGTGTGTGTGTGTGTGTGTGTGTGTGTGTGTGTGTGGTGTGTGTGTGTGTCATTTGGTCTTGACTGCGTCTAGCGGCATTAGCGATACTACCAGCATACTCCGGTACTTAGGTTTTCTTGCATGTGTGGTGTCCTTAAATGTGGCCTTTTTTATTATGACTTTGTATAAGAGATCCTCTACGGCACGACTTTTCTTGAGTAAGGTTACCTAGCGGCATTTAAGGTTACCTAGCGGCATTAGCCGGAACTATCAGCATGCCTTGGTTTTTGCACTTTTCTTTTATTAGCGGGGAAGTTCTAGATATCAGCATGACGTCATCTTGGTAGCCGGGAAGTTGTAGATATCAGCAACATTCGAGCTTCACAACATGACATCACCTTGGCTTGATG
>OZ005741.1:157596827-157619153 GCA_963930735.1 Dioctria linearis
AAATTCGCAGTCGAATAATGTAAACAAAATTCTCACAGAGCCGAGAAAGTAAACAAATTTATGAAAGATTCTCAATAGCTGAAAAAAAAAACAACAACTGATATGTTGTCTTAGATGAGTAGTTATAATTGAAAATTTCTTTTGCTGAAAAAAAACAACTGCGGATTAAAAAGCCGAGAGTGATCATGATATCTAAAAATAGATCACGGCTGCTTGTGAGAAGTAGTGGAAATTAAAGCCTCGGTGGACAGGTGGCTGGTAATTTGATACCGTCAAGTAAAGTAAACAATGGTTTTTGTATCTAGGAGTGTGTATTGAAAAGTCATTAGTTGTATGAAAAATTGTTTTTTATTTATTCGCATCATTAAATCTTAAATTATAAACTTTTTCTCTGTGCTTCATATCCAAAATTGGTAACAATATATCTGAAGTTCTATTAATCCTATCTTGGAAGCGAAAGCGATCCAGAGCATATGTCTCCCATGGTCCTTTTCTGGGTTCATAATCAATCATATAAACTTGTGGAGCAGCAGTACTAAACTTGACCTTCATTATCACGACTAATTAAAACAACTATTTTCACATTATTCCCTTTTTATTATTCAATCTGATGTAATTCATATTACTAATAATTCAAGCCTAGGCTACTTTTGTAGGCATGCTTTAGTGAATACCGTACTTTGAAACCATCTCGCTCTCTCAAAACATCTTTCTCTCTCTAGCACACATGTTTGCGGTGGACTTGATCATATACATGCCAGCTTGGAGCTTGGTTGTCTGCTTTATATACTATGAGTATAGTATGGTTGCCTGGAATTATCAGGCTTGTTGTTCAACGGGACTATTAGCGGCGGGGTGAGGTCGCTTTACTGATCTAACTACTATTCATACCGAAATGTGGTGTTTTGATAATCCTAAGAGTACTTTCTTATCTTCAGAACCAAAATAAATTGTTTATACCTTTCTTAACAAAATTATTTAAAAAAATTTATCTTAACCAAATGACTACGATTCCTCAATCAAGAACTCTCTGTTGAGTAATCATTGTATATGGCGCATTTTGAGAATAAATTAAGTTTGGTGATGCTTGAAGTTTACTTTATGTGCGGCGGGTGCGCATAATCTAGTAGGAAGTTTTAGTGAATACCATACCTTTCAACCATCTCGCTCTAACACACAACATCTGCCTCGCTCTAACATACATGCTTGAGGTATATATGATCGCTTATATGCCAGCTTGGAGCTGTGTGTTATCAGTTGTTTGATTTATATGCTATGGCTGCCTGGAATTATCATGCTTGTGTTGGGCTGGTCTGTATACTTGGTGGATGAGAGCTTTAGCGACAATATGCAATCGTTTACTTGCCAGCTTGGAGCTTGTTGTTATCAGTTGTTTGCTTTATATGCTCTGGCTGTCAGGGGTCATAATGTGTTTAGCTGGGCTGGGTGAATATATATCTGAAAATAGATCACGTGAAACTGCTGCGATATTGGAGTACTTTCTTATCAGGTTGAGAGGGGGTTATATTTAAAGCTTTGATGAAAGAATGCGATGTTCTAGACGGCAACAAAATGAAAGTTTATAAGAATTTGGTAACAGTATGTTCTATAAAAAAAAATCTAATTAGCAGAAGAAAATTGTATAAGAATCTGGTAAGAGTATGTTCCATACAAAATCTAACAGACAGAAGAAATTTTATAAAAAATCTGGGTGTCTCTATTGAACCACAGGAGACTTGATTTTTCACAGGTCTCCCTGGTAATCACTCTTTTTAGAATTTCGAATAGGATCCTCAAAATAAATGATAGTAGTGCAGAGTTATCCATTTGAGAACCTTTTTTCACATAGCTCATCAGCTGCTTCATTACTCCAGATATCCATATGTCCAGGAACCTAGAATAGGATGACCTTATACTGTATGGATATAGGCTATAGCTTTACCCAAAACGAATTGCATGAGAATTTGGTTAGTGGTTAGTGTCTTCTTAAATGTGAGACTGTTGAGATGAATATTGAGGAGCTTATAAGAGAATATAATAACATTTTTCTCGATGAACAAATTCAAGAATGCTATAACTTTTTAATATTATATTAAAATATTGAGAAAGTCGAGTCAAAATGTTATGAGCACCTTGTAAGCTGGGCTTGGGCAAGAGATGATGCAACGGATGGATCAGTATGAGTTTGTGGCCGAAAATATAAACAAATTTGATACAAGTGATTACCCAGAAGATAATCAATTCAATTTACCGCTCATGAATAAAAACATTCCTGGTCTAATGAAGGATGAGCTGAATGGGAAAATCATGAGCGAATTTCTTGTCTTGCGCTCGAAAATGTACAGTCTGCATATAAACGATGGTAAAACTGTAAAGAAAGCAAAAGGAGTAAAGGCTAATGTAGTCCAGAGGCATATCAATTTCGAAGACTATGTCGAATGTTTGAATAACAAGCAAGTATTAACTGCTAATCAGAACTCCATACAATCGCATAACCATAATGTCTACACGATCAACCAAAAGAAGATTGCATTGAGTCCATATGATAACAAGCGGTATATTATGAGTGGGACAACGGATACTCTACCATGGGGACATTACTCTATTCTATGGTATTCTTTTTATTCAATTTCCCTACTAAGTCCAGAGCTCCCGAATAATATTTGCCCACTAAAGCGAGCTCCTAATCGGGAGGTTGAGCGTTTTACCCAGAATGCTAGGGTGGCTTGAGAAAAAACATTTACACGTGGGCTCGACCTTGACCCCGACATCACCTTTGAAACCGGAAGGGCGTCAGGTCTTTGGCCGTCATCCGGAAGTGTGTCTTGGAGGCTACAACCTTGATTCCCTATAATCAAGCACGTCACAGGGGATTCCATATTGCTTTTCAAAATAGGTCTGATAACTGCTTAACAGGTTCTCGTCAGTTAACAGCTCTTATAACTGCTTAACAACTTTTCAACCAGCTCTGATAACAGCTTAACAGCTTTTTAAACAGGTATGATAACAGCTTAACAGCTTTTCAAATAGGTCTGATAACAGCTTAACAGCTTTTAAACAGGTCTGATAACAGCTTAACAGCTTTTTAAACAGGTCTGATAACAGCTTAACAGCTTTTTAAACAGGTCTGATAACAGCTTAAAAGCTTTTTAAACAGGTCTGATAACAGCTTAACAGCTTTTTAAACAGGTCTGATAACAGCTTAACAGTTTTTTAAACAGGTCTGATAACAGCTTAACAGCTTTTTAAACAGGTCTGATAACAGCTTAACAGCTTTTTAAACAGGTCTGATAACAGCTTAACAGCTTTTTAAACAGGTCTGATAACAGCATAACAGCTTTTTAAACAGGTCTGATAATAGCTTAACAGCTTTTTAAACAGGTCTGATAACAGCTTAACAGCTTTTCAAACAGGTCTGATAACAGCTTAACAGCTTTTTAAACAGGTCTGATAACAGCTTAACAGCTTTTCAAACAGGTCTGATAACAGCCTAACAGCTTTTAAACAGGTCTGATAACAGCTTAACAGCTTTTTAAATAGGTCTGGTAACTGCTTAACAGCTTTTAAAACAGGCCAGATAACAGATAAACAGCTTTTCAAACTGGTCTGATCGACAGACGTAATCCTCATCATCAGCCAAGTCGGAGTTCCCTGTGACGTGCTTGATTATAGGGAATCAACAGCTTAAAAGGTGCTCATAACATTTTGACTCGACTTTCTCAATATTTTAATATAATATTAAAAAGTTATAGCATTCTTGAATTTGTTCATCGAGAAAAATGTTATTATATTCTCTTATAAGCTCCTCAATATTCATCTCAACAGTCTCACATTTAAGAAGACACTAACCACTAACCAAATTCTCATGCAATTCGTTTTGGGTAAAGCTATAGCCTATATCCATACAGTATAAGGTCATCCTATTCTAGGTTCCTGGACATATGGATATCTGGAGTAATGAAGCAGCTGATGAGCTATGTGAAAAAAGGTTCTCAAATGGATAACTCTGCACTACTATCATTTATTTTGAGGATCCCATTCGAAATTCTAAAAAGAGTGATTACCAGGGAGACCTGTGAAAAATCAAGTCTCCTGTGGTTCAATAGAGACACCCAGATTTTTTATAAAATTTCTTCTGCCTGTTAGATTTTGTATGGAACATACTCTTACCAGATTCTTATACAATTTTCTTCTGCTAATTAGATTTTTTTTTATAGAACATACTGTTACCAAATTCTTATAAACTTTCATTTTGTTGCCATCTAGAACATCGCATTCTTTCATCAAAGCTTTAAATATAACCCCCTCTCAACCTGATAAGAAAGTACTCCAATATCGCAGCAGTTTCACGTGATCTATTTTCAGATATATATTCACCCAGCCCAGCTAAACACATTATGACCCCTGACAGCCAGAGCATATAAAGCAAACAACTGATAACAACAAGCTCCAAGCTGACAAGTAAACGATTGCATATTGTCGCTAAAGCTCTCATCCACCAAGTATACAGACCAGCCCAACACAAGCATGATAATTCCAGGCAGCCATAGCATATAAATCAAACAACTGATAACACACAGCTCCAAGCTGGCATATAAGCGATCATATATACCTCAAGCATGTATGTTAGAGCGAGATGGTTGAAAGGTATGGTATTCACTAAAACTTCCTACTAGATTATGCGCACCCGCCGCACATAAAGTAAACTTCAAGCATCACCAAACTTAATTTATTCTCAAAATGCGCCATATACAATGATTACTCAACAGAGAGTTCTTGATTGAGGAATCGTAGTCATTTGGTTAAGATAAATTTTTTTAAATAATTTTGTTAAGAAAGGTATAAACAATTTATTTTGGTTCGGAAGATAAGAAAGTACGCTTAGGATTATCAAAACACCACATTTCGGTATGAATAGTAGTTAGATCAGTAAAGCGACCTCACCCCGCCGCTAATAGTCCCGTTGAACAACAAGCCTGATAATTCCAGGCAACCATACTATACTCATAGTATATAAAGCAGACAACCAAGCTCCAAGCTGGCATGTATATGATCAAGTCCACCGCAAACATGTGTGCTAGAGAGAGAAAGATGTTTTGAGAGAGCGAGATGGTTTCAAAGTACGGTATTCACTAAAGCATGCCTACAAAAGTAGCCTAGGCTTGAATTGTTAGTAATATGAATTACATCAGATTGAATAATAAAAAGGGAATAATGTGAAAATAGTTGTTTTAATTAGTCGTGATAATGAAGGTCAAGTTTAGTACTGCTGCTCCGCAAGTTTATATGATTGATTATGAACCCAGAAAAGGACCATGGGAGACATATGCTCTGGATCGCTTTCGCTTCCAAGATAGGATTAATAGAACTTCAGATATATTGTTACCAATTTTGGATATGAAGCACAGAGAAAAAGTTTATAATTTAAGATTTAATGATGCGAATAAATAAAAAACAATTTTTCATACAACTAATGACTTTTCAATACACACTCCTAGATACAAAAACCATTGTTTACTTTACTTGACGGTATCAAATTACCAGCCACCTGTCCACCGAGGCTTTAATTTCCACTACTTCTCACAAGCAGCCGTGATCTATTTTTAGATATCATGATCACTCTCGGCTTTTTAATCCGCAGTTTTTTTTTTTCAGCAAAAGAAATTTTCAATTATAACTACTCATCTAAGACAACATATCAGTTGTTGTTTTTTTTTTCAGCTATTGAGAATCTTTCATAAATTTGTTTACTTTCTCGGCTCTGTGAGAATTTTGTTTACATTATTCGACTGCGAATTTGTTTACATTATTCGGCTGTACGAATTGTTTATGCAATGAATAAAACTAGAAGCATTACACCTGAAGATCAAAAATTAGGCTATTTCATACCTAGGTCATCATATCTACCTACGTTAGTTGTTGTTGTTGTTAATTTAATAACATGGTACTGAATATCGCCTGGTAGAAAATCTTTTAGTATGTATGTGTGTGTGTGTGTGTGTGTGTGTGTGTGTGTGTGTGTGTGTGTGTGTGTGTGTGTGTGTGTGTGTGTGTGTGTGTGTGTGTGTGTGTGTGTGTGTGTGTGTGTGTGTGTGTGTGTGTGTGTGTGTGTGTGTGTGTGTGTGTGTGTGTGTGTGTGTATGTATGTATGTGTGTGTGTGTGTGTGTGTGTGTGTGTGTGTGTGTGTGTGTGTGTGTGTGTGTGTGTGCGTGTGTGTGTGTGTGTGTGAAGGTCAATGACATCAGAGTCAGGGGTCAAGGGTCAAAGGTCAAAGGTCAAGGGTCAAGGGTCAAAGGTCAATGACCTCAGGGTCGGTGACGTATCGGCCTGAAGACGGACATATCCAAATCAACATACCTACCTACATTGGTTGTTGTAGTATCCTCCTAAAAGAAAACTTCAAGATGATGTCACATTTCCAGTACAAAAGCGACTTCAGCCCCCCATCCCCTCCCCCCTCCCAGAACCCACAGTGATCCACCAAAATAGTTGAAATCTACCTTGCACTTTTTGTCATAAATACACAGCTGCACACATCCACCCACGCCTTAGATAACGTTTCCTTAGCCACATACCACAGGCACTCATACTAAAGTAAACAACTAAAACCAAACTCAAGCTGACAAGTATACAGCCCCGATATAAATTCGGTTAGGGTATTTCACATCATTACTTAATACACATTCTACCCAAGCCTTGGTACAGGTAACATAGCCCAGTCCAAGACACCTCAGGCAGTCCTAGTCATAGTATTATATATTGCCACTAAAGCTCTCAGCCAACCCCCAGCACCCAGACACAGGAGGGGGCACCTCAAGGTCAAATTGTAGCCTCCAAGACCAGATAGAACTTAACCAGCAACCTCCACCAATACAGATTCCCACCACTTCAGAAATATTTATAGCTACGATCTCTGAGATGAAAAATAAGCGAACTCCAGAAACAAAATCAAAGACCTTGCAAGAACATACGATGTCTCCCGTAACTCTAGACGCTGGCCTCTTACAGTATTTTTTCTATGCTGAACCATGCTGGCATTAATGATTTTGTTGTGCATATGATGAATAACGGCATCGAAAGAAATAAAAGTAATCTCAAAAAGAATTTCCTCAAAAAATTGGGACTTTCATTGCTCAAGGACCATATCAGGAAAAGAAAAGATAATCCACGAATTTCGTGAGCCATGAGAAAACGTATGCATGAAATTTTGCATGAAGTAATCCCAGGACCACCACAACAGCAAGCAAGAAGATCACAGAGATGCTCGTTTTGTCCAAGAAACAAAGACATAAAGACTCTAAACGGTTGTGTGAAATGTAATGTCGCAATTTGTAGGGAACACGCAAATTTCATCTGCCAAAATTGCATGTTAGATAACGAATGATCTCACTAAAACAATCACAAAGAAAGCTATTTGTGATTTTTCTATAAAGCCTTATTAGTGTAGTTTATAGTAATAACTGAAAATATTTCGATTTTGTTAATTTGAATAGAATTCATGTGATTTTTAGTTTATTTAATAAAAAAAACATATTTTTACATACCTCGGTGAGTTTCTTATTACTTTAGTATTCATTTAATAAAATAAAAATCATTCAAACGTATTGCCTTTGATGCATGTATGAAATAAATGCAATTCCTTGTGGGGTTATTTTAACCCCACGTTGTATAGGTGAGGAGTTATTTTCACCTTGTATGACGAAGGTTAAATAGTTATATTTTTAACGATTTGTTAAATATTTGATTTGCAGGAATTGAAAAGAAAATTTATATTTTATTGCTTTAAAGCTAAAGGAGAAAGAATTTATTTTCAAAAGAACTAAATTTCTTTTTCTAGAAATTATTAAAGTTTTAGATTCTTTTCTATTTCACTTGAATCAATTCGTATTAAGATTGAATAAGGAAAGATTAACTTTCAAAATATAATCAATTAATTTATATTTAAATTCTCAGTTTTCCTAACTTTTCACTTGATCACTTTTTTTTTAGATAATTAAAATAGCAATTCACTTCTTAAGTAATAATTTCTTGATACAATGGAATGCCAAAATAAATGACTTACATTACAACTAACAAATGACGGACGTACATCTGGATGAGTCTTAAGATATTTGAGTTTTTGTGTAACGTATAGATGCTCCGCTGCTTTTTGTTCTTATTCTATACGTGTAGGACCGCTTAGGATATTTCCCCTTGACAGATCAGGCGGCTGTCGGCGGGTATTTATATCCTTGGTTATGGTTATCCAAATGATTACTCGTCGACTCCGTTTTTTCCTAAGCTGGTTTGCTTTGGTGACTCCGGGGCCTCGTTTCCTGGTCTTTTCTTTAAAGATGACCTCAAAGGATTTTATCCCTTCTACTTGCCTCAGTAGCAAACGTGGAATATTTTTTTGAAGTGGTGATTTTATCAAACGCACTCCGTTGCACTAATTAAGATTATGATCAGAGTGGCAATGGTTAGCACTTTCACAAATTAATTATTTGTGAAAGTAATTATAAATATGTTTTCACTTTTTATGTCTATAATCACAGAGTGGCACTGGTTAGCGCACAAATTAATTAATTGATAGTGATCAAGAAGAACTTAATTTTGCACAACAAATATTTTTTTTTTCGGTTATAATTAAAACACGGCGATGGTTAGCACACCGTTTTTAATGGATTAATTATTAATTACTTATGATCGCGGAAAATACTAATTCACGATTTGCTTGAGCGGTCCCTGCTCGGGCGCCAGTTAATAAAATTATTTTAAAAAACCTGAAAAAAAATCTATTTTTCTAGGCACGCAAGTTACCTGCACCTTTATTTTTTGGATATAGAATTAAGACTAAAAATTACAAGTTTCTCTAAACGTAAATTAACTCTAACTTAAAATTACCAGACGCGTAGTCAGCAGAAATTACCTGGGAACCGAAATGTATTTTCCAGGTTGACGGAGAAGTTGTTGTCGCATCAAATTACGGCGAATGTTGCTCATGGTGTTAACTTATATATATATGGATGCCACTGGAAGGACTATGATTAATCGTTTAACAAGAACAAAAAAAAAATTCTAGAAAATGCGAACTTTTTTACCTTCTAGGCTTTTCCTTATTCACGCCGGCACTTTTCCGTACGTATATACAAGTAGTCTTAATCGACGTTGTTAATTTAAATGGCCCTTCTTGGATTACTGCACTGCCACGGGGCACTTGATAAAATGTTGTTGTAAGGTGAACAGGCGGAAATATGGGGTACCATGTTCATCCGCTCTTGACAGGTCTTGACAATTGACGTTTTACTAGTTCTAAAAGTTGAGATAGACCTTCACTGGTACATAAGACTAAACGTTGGTTCGCATGAACGTCAGGTCCATTGACAGCTAGGTGACGTTATGTTTCAACGTGAATCTTGCTCACGTTACAACACTGCTACTGACGATGGCCGTTGAGGTCGAGAGAGGAGCTGATAAGCGTGAGTGCCGTTTCCGTGTGGCTTCGACTCACCGCTGAGAGTGAGATCTCATGCTCTATCGTTTAGGTTAGCCGGTCTCTCTTACTTTAAAGACATGTTAAGAATTGAAGGGGTTTGGGAATTTGTTGCATAATTTAGCGCTCATGCATTTAGCTAGGTCACTCTGAGGAACCAGTCGTCGATACACCTCTAAACTGGACTAAACGACAACGGGTATTGTAAGACTTCTCGTACTTGATGTGCTTTAGCTAGATTGCTCTTTATCCTATCTCGGACCAGGTGGAATTGATCGTGTCGGTGCAGTATTTCCACTTCCCCGTCTAATATTTCATGCAGTTTTTTTAACAGGGAATATGAAGATCCATGCAGTATCATGCTGTTCCCAAATACGATTTTATATGGGCTGGTTCCGATGGCACTGTGTGCTGAACTTCTAAGGGCACTTCATATGCTTGGTAAGTGAACATCCCATTCCCTATGGTCATGAATATATGCGCGAATTGCTTGCAACACGGATCTGTTCACCCTCTCGCTAGCATTAGCCTGGGGCGAGTGTACAGCTGTTCGGACATGCCGAACTCCATAGTTCTTCAGTAACGTCGCGAATTCCTTTGAGGTGAATTGCTTCCCGTTATCGGAAAGGATAGCTTCAGGCACACCAAACATTGGGAATATTTGACGTTCTAGATATTTAGCTACAGTTTTCGCCTTTTCAGCTTTAACTGGTTGTAGGAATACGAATTTGCTGAAAGCGTGTAGAATTACTAAGATAGCTATGTTTCCTTCTCGGATACGGGGATAAGGTCCTAAGAAGTCTATATATAATAGTTGAAACGGACGAGATACATTCACAGCTTTGCCCATCGGAGGTCTGAGTATGGTATTGTTCGCTTTGGTCTCTCCACAAACTAGACAGTTGTTCACATAATGACGAACTTGTGCTACCATTCCTGGCCAATAATATTTTTCTCGAAGAAGGAACAAGGTTTTTTGCATGCCTCCATGGGAAGAGAGGGTGGGTTATCTCGGCCTTGTTTAGGTAACTAGTAAGCGGGGAAGGTATCCATAGCTTCCACGCGAGGTCTCCGGAGTAAGTATCCCTACGGATGAATACCAGGCCGTTGGATACGCGTAAGTCTGGAAGCTGATCTTCATACTCATTGACTGCTTGAGCTAACTTCAGATAATCATCCGATTTGAATTCCTCTGAGTCCAATTCAACTTCTAGAGATGTAACTATGCGGAGTTCTTCGCAATGTATCCTAGAGAGGGTATCAGGGACTGCGTTTTGCGAACCTTTGCGATGTTCGATTTCGAAGTCGAAACCTTGCAGTTTCAAACTCCATCGGGCTAGGCGGTCAATCAAATCAGGCTGTCTCATCAACCATTTAAGGCTGGGGTGATCAGTTATGATGAAGACATGCCCTTCAGCAAAGGTTCTCAATTCTTTTACGCTCAATACTGCTGCGTAGCATTCCAGTTCCGTGATGCTATATTTGCTCTGAGCACTATTGAGCTTCTTTGACATGAAGGCTATGGGATGTTCTCCGCCCTCGCTGTCTTTCGGAAAGAACACGCTAGCTACTCCAAGTGTGCATTCGTCACATTGTATGTAGAGTCTTTTAGTGAAATCCGGTGTGGTGAGAACTGGGGTTTCAACCATACGGCGTCTGTCCAGATGAACCGACTGACTTTCTCTAGACAATGTGTGATAGAAGCAGCTAGGCTGGAATAGTTTGAAATGAATCTCTGATACCATCCCGTCATTTCCAGGAATCTGCGAGCTTGTTTGGTCGTTTTCGGAGCTGGAAACTCCTCTATGGCAGATACTTTGCTAGAGTCGGCACTTTGTCATCCACCTCCAATTAAAATTCCAAGATATTTCACTTGCTTAACACAGAACTTGCTTTTGCTCAAATTAACGGTTAGATTGGTTTGTTGTAAACAATCCGCGATTTTAGCTAATGTCTCTACATAAGAAGGGAAATCAGATGAAACCATCAAAAGGTCATCTAAATACACAAAGACCCGGGAATTACTTTATCCATTAAGCGACACATCCGCTGAGGATCGTTGCACAGTCCAAATGGCATAACAGTGAACTGATATAAGGCTCGACCGGCCACGGTGAATGCCGTTTTTTCTCTGCAGTCTTGTTCTAAGGGGATCTGCCAAAATGCGTCTTTAAGATCCAACGAACTAATGAATTTGGTGTCTTGCAAACGTCCCAACAGTCCATCAATGTGTGGCAAGGGGTAAGCATCTTTTTTGGTCACAGCATTGACTTTATGGGAATCGAGACACAACCTGACCTTCCTGGGCTTGCGGACTAGGATTACTGGGGAGTTTCAGGGACTATTAGACTCCTCGATCACTCCTAGCTCCAGCATTCTATCCAGTTCTTCATACATTATTCTCTGTATAGCTGGCGAAACAGGGTAATGTCGTTGTTTAATGCAACTGATGGATGCGCCGCTGTCTAATAAGCCTACTAGTTCGTGTCCACAAACTATCACTTTAGCGTAGGGTCGATTATCAGAAGGTTCTGCCAGAATTGATGAAATAGCTTACCTATTCAATTCCTTTTTTTTCTTCTGCGACTCGTCTGATGCGAGTCACGTATTTAATGTTTCTGTCTGTGTAAGTCCGTCGATCAGGCTTTTCTTCGCTAAATATCCTGGCACGCCCTTCGTTATACCTGGCCCTTGATCTGATGTTTTAGGCTTTCTTTCAACATAGTCCAGGTTGGGTATTGGTTTCGTAGACGGAATTGTGACCAATACCAGTCCTCTGCTCGATCTCTCAGCAGTCCGGCTATATTTTGGCACAACTGTGTATCGGGTATTCTTTCGTCTCGACTGCGTGTCTCCAGGCGGTAGATAAATTCATCCACCGTTAGACCGTTTACATTTCCTGAGAATTTCAAATTCCATGAGAGTACTACCGACGGACGACGTCGGGCATCACTTGCCTCTGCACGGTTAAGATTCCTACTTCGATTGTCTCTCTCTTGTTCGCCCGTTCTCCACTGCTCAAACTCTTGTTGTAGCCTTGAATCTGGGTTACTTCGGGGCATAGACGTTGAGTCTAAGCTATTAGCGATAGGCAAGAAAAGATGATCTCGAAAATTATTGCTTCGAACCGGGGGCTTAAAATATCCTGGTTGATTATTTTGACTTCCGGCTGAAAATCCATTCGCTGGATCTAAAGGCAAGTCCAGGGGTTGTCTTGAGTTACGCGACTGACGACTTCTCTACTTCCTCCCGTACAATCTGAGCGACTTCCTGCTTTAGATTGTCAAATCGCCACGCGATGTCATAATCTATGAGTGTCTTTAAGGTTTCTCTAGCTGGAGTACGATTTGCGGTCTGGCTGTGACAGGGTCCTGAGGCTCCGTTTCCCTCTGACGGAGGAGGCGGCTCAGTTATCCCTAATAGAAGCCGTAGCGGGCGGTTCTTCTCGTAACCGTTCTCTACTGGCGAGGGTTTGGTCTAAGATATTTATTTCCGGGTGAAGACTAGTAGGTGTCGGGTTGTTCGAATGTCCGTTATCAGGGAATCCATGAAAGGATTTCTCTCGTGACAGCGAAGAGCTGGCTCTGGAATTGGATGGATGCGCTCGACCATGGCCTTGCTTTGTCACCGCTCCCTTTTCCTTCGACGGTGTTCGGTGTTCGCTCGTATTCGAAATTGCCTCTTATGTTGTTAATTGTTTTACGACACTGGAAGACACGTCGTGGATGTGTCCTACCAAGACTGATTACTAAATGATGCTAAATAACCGAATCGGGGATTTAATTAACTTAACTTTTGACTTCGTGATGGTCCATTCAACTCTCCCGCGTTCCACAAGGGGCTGTGTTAGATGTGCTTTCCTATGGGGTTAGGGGGTTCGTCATCTTGACTATTAAATGAAGGTGAGGAAACAAACAGGCTATTCGGATGCTCGTACTAAATAGAATGGGTTGATTAAACTGCCAACTAATATAACCGCGATATGTAAAAATGATTATATGTATGAGGGGCTATAATGTGATATATAAGTAAAAGCATAAATAGAGGACGTATAACCGATGAAGAGAGGGGCAAGAGTAGACGTGAAATCTCTCTTTAAAGGGGGTTTCAGATAACTTCGAGCTGTGTATGGTCGACGTTATTGATACTAATCCGGTGTGGAATGACGTCGGGAACTATATCCGAAGCAGTCAAAAGCTGCGCGAGACATCTGTTGCAGTCTTCAGGACATAAGTTCTTCTCGGTTCCTAGTCGGTATTCGTAATGACTTGTTTCAGGCCTTCATGAGGCCTAGACTCAGAGTCATGACCCTAAGTCAGCGCCTGAACTACATTACGTCTTTGGACTTACACGTCGCCGTGACGGTGACGGGCTATTTCTGCTTGAGTAAGAAGCGGCTGAACGCTAGTTGCAAACCCGCGTTTCAGGTCTTCATTATCAACAAAAACAAACTTCCTGGTTATTAGGATTTCGACTTGAAGCTACTCGGGGTGTATCTTAACTAAGATACCGAAAAGATTCGAGTTGGCTAGGGATTCATTTGATGGAATCGGTTGTGAAGGTATGAATAGGCTAGCTATTGCTAGCAAGGCCAACTCGTTGGGCGCCATTTTGTAATGATGAGTTTATTGTCCAAGTTGCCAAAAACAATGGCTCAATGCAGGACCTCATAGCGCCATGTCGTGGAGAGAGCTAACACAAGCTCATTGCTATCTACAAGGGGGCCCGCGCTGGTGGTTAGGGTACGAACTAGCTCGCCGTCTGGGGTGTAGATTCTTGGCTTCACCTCTAATAGGCTAATATTTCCGCAGGCAATAATGTGGTCAAGGAAGCTTGAGATAGACTAGCATGCAGTCCACTTCCTTGAGATAACCACGGGGGAATGAAACTGAGATTGAACTGGGAGAAGGTGCTGGAATATGCAGATGACATATTCCAGATGACTGGGCAGACTCGGTTGGCATCTCTAGCAGTCGGGCGGGGGGATGCGCACTGCGTGTAGCGGTGCCCCCCCCCCCCACCCCTTGGAGAACTAACCCACCCTAAATATATCGATAGGCCGCCGCTATCGATCCCATACGATGTAAGAAGGGGCTATGTGGTTAACAGTAGTGAGAAGACTAACCCATCTATAGCTTTCTGTGGAGTGCGAGAGGCTGCAGGACGGACATTCACCTAACTAGTAGCCATCTAAGGATAAAACCTGATGGAAGGAAACACCCCTCCGAAGGAATGACCACAAAACAAGACACTTACTTTGTTCGCACGTGGCGCTAGATATATGTGTATATTCATAAGTTGATGTCCCTGATATAAATGAAATAAAACTCTAAGCGAGAACATAAAAAAAATTTGCTACTTAGTAATCCTATCTATGATGCGAGGTAGGTACATAGCTTTACCCCTCCCTTTCATACAAAAAAAATTATTTTAATAGCTCCATTGTCATAATACTAAACTAATGTAACACCGGCACATCGCTATGCATTTAAATCAAATTATTCTAATATATCCAATCTCGTTGCGTTAAACTAGTGTATACAAGTATATCGCTATGCGTTTAAATCAAATTATTTTAATAAATCCAATCTCGTTGTGCTAAATTAATGTATACAAGTATATCGCTATGCGTTTAAATCAAAACAAAAATTCAAAATGCAATATAGTACTACCCTGCGGTACACCTAATACTAAACCTGGACCAACAGAAAGGTCTCGAGATAAACGTAATTTCTCCATATGACCATACTTACGGTTCTAAGCTATAAAGGTTCATTCCGATGTTCCTCACTAACATAAATCCTAATTCCTAATAAAATTTTAGACGCACTACTTCATGAACTCCTTAGGTAAGTACATAATAAAATCTTTAAAGTACACAAAAAAAAATTTTGGACCTAGACCAAGTGACTTCGCGAGCACCTCGAGTGGAGGATTTCCAACTCTCTAATAATTGTACAGCATGTCCCTTAAGCTGGGACTTATATTCAAAACAAACAATCTCGTAGTTTGCGGGAAAGCTTGCCGCCATAAATTAATTCAAATTTGTGAGGGATTAGTAACTTATATAAGGAAATGAGTAAATAAATATAGTTATTAGTTTGCCATTATTTGTTTTAGTTATTTACTTATTAGCTTACTTACTCTGCCATATCCAGTCGGGTGAAGCTTCATTCTCTGGGTCAGCAGGATCAAACTGAAAACTAAGAATGGAAAAAAAAAATGTCTGTTGTTGCTAGAAATCGTCTATCTCGGTGCTGTATAGGTAACGGTTAAATATGATTACGACCCTGAGGTTACTTTCGCTTAATGCTAGAAATCGGTCTTTGATACATAAGTTCGTGCCCTGCAGTTAATGTACTAGATCTTTTTTGTTTTTATATTATATTGGCATAGAGCTATAGTGATCCAGCAGCCCCGCTGCCTAAGTTCCTCCTGCTCGAAGTGGCCTTTTGACAAGAGCATTCCTTCCGGGTGCAGAATGTGTCTTCAACATTGCCGTGATATTTTACTGCCTATATATTTCCCAATCGTAATGTTTCAATCCATCAGTCCTCGTAACTTTGTATTTTTTTATGATAGCCTGGGCATCCTGACTCCAAGTGCTCGTGTGGCGGATTTCCCACACCTTTATTGCGAAATTAATCAAATTGCCTGATGTTTAAGGTGCACACAGGTCTGATGCCGCATTATATGATTCCCAGGCCGCGTGGTGATTTAAAATATATATATATATGGATGCCACTGGAAGGACTGTGAGGAATCGTTTAACAAGATCCCAACAAAAAAAATGCGAAATTTATTACCTTCTGGGGTTTTCCTTACTCGCGCCCGCACTTTTTCGTATGTATTACACAAGTAGTCTTAACCGACGTTTTTAATTTAAATGGCCCTTCTTGGATTACTGCACTGCCATGGAGCACTTGATAAAAATTTTTTGTAAGATGAACAGGCGGGAATATGGTGTGCCATGTTCATCCGCTCTTGACAGGTGTTGACAATTGACGTTTTACTAGTTCTAAAAGTTGCCTTCACTGGTACATAAGACTAAACATTCGTTCGCATGAACGTCAGGTTAGTCTGTTCGGAGGAAGAATAAGATTACTTTTCTCAACTCCATTGACAGCTAGGTGACGTTATGTTTCAGCGTGAATCTTGCTCACTTTACACCTCCAGCCTTCTTTTTGTCATGCTGCCTCTTCCTGGCAACTTCACTGAGAATTATTTTCCAAAAATCGTCTCCCTCAGCTATGGAAAAATTCTTTTATCATACCTAACTATAGGCCTATTGCAAAATTGCTTTGTATGCCCAAATTATTCGAATCTAACATTTACTCTCAGCTGTCGGTTTCCTATAAGAATTTGCTCTCTTCAAACCAGCATGGGTTTATTTTGGGCAGATCTACAACCACTAACTTGTTATAATTTGTCTCGGATACCATTCGCGGGTTTGCAAAAGGTTACCAGATGTGTATTTATACAGACTTTAGTAAAGTCTATGACAAAATATCTCACTCCATGATACTGTTTAAAATGGAAAAGTATGCGTTTCCCCCAACAGTTATAAAATGAACGTAGTCTTGTTTAGAAAACAGAACATATCTAATATTATTCCATCTCTAGAGTATTGAAAGCTTCGTCCGGTGTACCTCAACAGAGCCATTTGAACATTTTGTTTTTTATTCTGTCTATCGATGATATTGTCTCTATTGTGAGGCGTTGCAAAGTCTTGATTTATTCTGACGACATTAAACTTTTCGCTCAGATTAAATCTTTTAACGGTTGTGAAGATATACAGGGTGACCTTCACAGATTTTACGTTTGGTGCAAAACTAATAATTTGGTTCTCAATATCGACAAATGTAAGGTTATGACTTTCCACAGGAATCAACAACCAATCACCTATGATTATGTGTTCTCGGATTCCTCGATTTGCCGTGTGGGTTTTGTCTGTGAGTTGGGTGTCAAATGTGACCGAAGATTTAATTTTATCTCCCACATAAACTATATGGTATCATAGGCTTTATAAAATGTTGGTCCCGAGAGCTCACGAATCCCACCAAAACATTGCGTTTGTACACTTGCTTTGTGAGACCTCTTCTTGAATAGGTTAGGCAGGTCTGGTCTCCATTTTACGGTACACACATCGACCGCATCGAGTCTGTTCAGCGGAACTTCTTGCGCTTCGTTCCTATAGGCACCTACCTTGTAATAATTCATTGATTCTTCCACCTTATGAGGACCACTTGAAGCGGATTGTTTGCACAGGAAAATGTAGCGCCTAAGACAAAATGGAAATGATTATACAATTGTTATGGTCGTAGCTGCTGCATGCAGCAGCATGCTATATGTAAGCACTTCTCGTGCTGCCATGTGTGAATCGGCGGCGTGAGCTACAGCGATGCAAAAAGAGGGCGCGCTAGACGTAAAGGAAAAACTGGGAGGAAGAGCGTTCCCTATAACTAAGAAATTGGTGGTTCTAGAATAGGGGAACAAAAGAGGTCTGTTCACGTACTTCTCGGGTGTTTTCGTTCTTGAGCTTTTTTGTGTGAAAATGTGCAGGAGGGGAAGCTATCATATTTGGAAAGTACATGAACAACTTTTGTGTGTTCTTGGGCAAAAAGCGAAAGTGACAACTACAAACTGTCAAGCTAACAACTTTAATTTGAAAATAAAATGCCAAACATAACATATCTATTCATTTTACGAACTATTTTGTAAATTTTTATACGACCTGGGCAAACAGTGCACATCATTTGCAAATTCTGCTGTCTTTTCCATTTTTCCTTTGACAGTTTGAACTTCTGACAATTCTCGATTTCAAATTTTAATGTGTTTGACAGTTGTTACAAAAGTTTTTCCTTGGGTGGTTTTGGGCTAAAACTTTATTGAAGGGGAAGTGTGACATCTACATTTTTCCCCCCATTTTCTGAGTACGTGAACAGAGTTTGGGCGCTTTTGGGTGAAAATGTGCTAATTCATTCACACAAATTCGAGTACGTGAACCTTAGATCATATAGCGATCTAAGACGTGAACAGACCTACTGATTCCATTCAGTGAAAAAGTAAAAGTTTTTTGTGTCGAGAAAATTAACAAGTCAAACGAGATTTACTTAAAACAAAAAGGGTCGATGTTGATTATTGGAGAAAAGCAAAAAAAAAAATGTTATTAACTCGGAATAAAACGGATCGAACCAAAAGGAGACAAAACGAGAAAAATCTAGACCACGATTTATATAGTCAAGCCCCAGAAGCTCCGGGGCACCAGCTGAAATTTATGAGTGGAAAATAAAAGAAAAAGCAAAGAGTGACGGTATAAAATTTTCCCAATCAGAAGAGCCATGTGATAATGCGATCAAGCGTGGAAACAGCGACAATCTTATAATGGCGGAGGCTGATGGCGGAAGGCGAAAAAAATCAAATTAAAGAATGACAATGAACGACACATTTTATAAATTTCTTCCTTCGTTTGATACGATTAATGTAAATAATTATCGAATATTATCCACAGAAACAAGAATGTAGACGAAAGCACATAAAGGGATTTAACGAAATTAGAATTCTTTTTGACCAAGAAAAGTTCTAGAATAAGGCACAGGTGAAAATTAGTTTAGAATTAAATAATTACAGAGTTTCAATGAAATAAAATAAATTTGGGTAGATACCGAATAGAGATTACTAAGATAGAAATGTAGGATAGGTAAATAAGCTAAAATAAAATTTCTTTTCGACGACGGTGATTAGAAGTGAAATAAAGCACGTGGAAAGAATAATGAAAAATAATAGGCTAAACGAGAGAACCTAAGAGTTCAAATTATATAAGAAATTTAATTAAAATACTTATTGGATAGAGGCCATTAACGCAAAGAAATTTGGGGCCTAATTTCACTAAACTAGAAATTTTTCGGCAACTACATAGAAGAACTTTTGGATACAGCTTAGGAAAATGAAGATTCGTAGTATTAGGTTAGAGCTAAAGAGTTTAAGGGATGAAAGTTCATAACGTTAAATTTAACCAACTTGAGTCTCAGAATGAATAGAATTGTAAAATGAATTGAGAAGTAAGACGTTTGAGAGTGGTAAATTTTGATATATGCTTTAGAAAATTTTAGCCTTGTCAAAGTCATCTGTCCGCCTCCAGGGAGCTCCTTCGAGCGATAATCGGATGAAATGTAAGTCAAAGATGCAATTTTTTTTTCTTTATTTATTATATTGTTTGTTCATTTTAATAAACAGCCTGAAATTATTTATAAATAAGCCTATTGAATGTTGAACGCCGGAACAATCGTGGCTGCGAGGCTAGCGCTATTGGTCTTCCTTTTCCTTGAAAAGTCAATGAGCTTATCCTGAAAAGAATATTATCTCGGCCACATACGAGAAAAAAAGTTATATTCTAAATTTTTATTGAATAGTAATGGAAAATATCCATAATCAGTTCACATGTTGCTCAAGGCTTATCCTGAAAAAGAGCATTATTTCATTTACGTATAAGAACGTTTTACATGCTAAAGTCTTTCGAACACTTCTCTTAATGTAGATATCCAGCGTCTGTTAATATCTTGCCAGAATCTTATTTTGAAAAGAAATCTTATTTTGGTTAAACAATAAAGATCTAGTTTTTGAAGACAATTAACTATGGAGAATGTAAATAGTCATCTTAATGATAGGTTGTATGATAGGTTATCCTAAGAGCATAATAATGTGCTATTTGCGTATACCAAAGAATCAATTGTAAGACATTTCAATGAAGATAATTTGCTAGGAGTCACTGGATTAATAATGTTTTATTACAACGTGATGACGTTTTAGAGAGTTATCAGTTTTCTCCTTTCACTCTCCTGGAGCCCTCTCCAAGATGAAGGTGGAGTAGGTCCGCTCGTCTACTTCTCTCTTACATGCCATTAGAAAGGGACACTAAAAAAATACTCTGCACTCAGTGTCATTGGGTGGATGGGGCACAGCAGCAAGAAGGCAGAGCATCTGCGCGTTCATAGTGAGGAAGGGTAAGTGGTGTAAAGGCCCTTTCTGGGCTGGATGTGGTGCTCGTCGTTTTGAATAGGCACAATTTTTTTTTTATTATGGGTCGTGACAGCGGCAGGTGTTGGTTAAACCCCCCTATAACACTTCCGCACTAGTCGAGGTTCTAGCGTGCCGCCCTGTGCTATCGCTGGCCACAGAACTCACTCTCAAGCTATGCTTGCATAACACAATAACAATTAATCAAATGATGGTAATATCAAAAAATTAATAAAACCTCGTAATAATACTTGTATTAGAAATCTAATAAAAAGACAGAAGAGGCATAGTAATACCACAGTAATTGAAAAGATACTTAATAATAACGAAAAATTTAGAAACAACTAAAGTATATCAGAATTTATTGACCAAGAAGTGAGTATAAAAGGTAATAACGTAATCAAAACTGGTAACTGTAAAATAATAATTAGTAATAAAAATTTTATCAACAAAATAGATAAATGTAAAAGCAACAAATCACTTAAACTTTACAAAACGAATAAGAAAACTAACATAAGAAGACTTGCATTTAAACACTGCCACCAGTAGAAAACAAATAGATTATGTGAGTTACAAATTCAATTACGTAAATGTTGCAACTTTGGGTATTAAAATTGAAATAATCTAACAATAATTCTAATTTTGTCAAGGGTGCTGAAGAAAAAGGTCAATAGAATATAAGCGGACATAAAGCTAGAAGAAGGATCAGTCTACCTTCCAACGAGGAAGGAACGACAAATATCTGAAGATGGAAGATGTCACATAGCAATACGTAAAATAAGTGAAATCCTACGATTGTGAGAAAAATCAAAATTCAGACATCTCAAGCGCCATATGACGCCTGACGATTATAACGAGCGGCAACCATCACGCTCTGCTTATGTAAGCAACAATTATTCATACGCATCTAGAATTAAGACTGAGCACAGCACAGGAACAGTGTCAATTCGTTTTATCATTCGTGTTTTGATTTGTGAAGAAAAGTAGCAAAAATAACGTATTCTATAATTCTAGATCGGTTCTTTTTATTAAACTATATTATATTCGAGCAGCTTTACCACCGCAATGATTAATCAAAATTGTAGCGGAAAAAATTAATATTTTTGTATATAATAACTCGCAAAGGGATGGAATTAATTGTCAATCAGTCACTGCGATTAAAATATTTAAAATAGTTGTAATTTACATAGTTTTTTAATGCGATATTTAAGACTGCTTCAACAAAGAAAATTTTTAAATATTTCTTAGCGATTTATTTAAACAGCCTCAATTAAAATTCCTAATAACCGCAATAAATGTTATTGTTATGTGCAGCTGGGGTTATTTCTGTATTGCCTAAATCGACTTAAAGCAGCTTCCCTTTCGTTAGCATCAAAATACCAAACAGTAATAGCATATCGCGTACGATGAGACGGTTGTACTTCATGTGGATTGCGGCGATCCGACCAGAAAAATATTATTCTGTCGAATTTTGGCTCAATATCGGCCACTGACCCTCCATTCTCTGGAAAGATTCTGAAAGGAATGAACATTATTAAATATTGTACAATGAAACTATAAGTTACCTTAGTAGTCCACCGCTGCGCTCAGCATCCCAATTTATATTCAAATAATAAATTGCTGTAATAATACGTCCATCTTTGTTAGGATTATCAACATGCATAACATAATGGGATCCAAATCCTGGATAACAGGCTACCATTGCCTAAAACAATTTAGGAAGTTAAGAATAGAAGCTCACAGTATAAAGTATTTTTGAAAATTTTATTGTTAAACGTAGACAGAATGTATATTTTTAAAAAGCTGTTAATTGCTTTGACTAAATATCAAATGTTTT